>VMDO01010681.1:6641-70629 GCA_007922755.1 Pedetes capensis | reverse complement strand
GGGGCGGAGACACGGAGAGAGGCGGGGTCAGGAGCATGAGATGAGGTACGGGTGGGGGCGGAGACAGGAGGCGGGGTCAAGTGCAAGGCATGGGGCGGGGACACGGAGGGAGGCGGGGCTGGGAGCACGGGGCGGGGCACAGGGGATGTGAGGACACGGGCATGGGGCGGGGCGGGCTGGGCCCCAGCTGGGCTCCTGCGCACGTGGGTGGTTCCTCCAACTCCTCACCCTCTGACGTCCCCGCCCCCAATCCTGCATCCTCCACCTGCTAATGGCCACCTGGCCGTGCTGGATTGGAAACACCTGGCAACCCTGGATCATCCAAAGTCTTCAAACTGAGACCCGCCGCCTGTGGGCTCCGCGGACGCTCCCGGGGGCAGGGCCCTCTGTGCGGCTGTCTTTCCTGGGGGAAACTCGGGTTCCAGATGATCCCAAAGGTGCCCTCACCGTGCCCTCCCGCCCTCAGCAGCCCGGAGGTTTCCAGAAAGGAAGAGCGCTGAGAGCTTCTGCGAGCTCGCTCCCGCCTCCCACGTGGCCACCTTCATCCCCACCTGTCACATAAGCAAACACGTCTGGCTGGGGAGGTGGTGGCGGGCCTGGCGCTCAGGCTCCACACAGCGCTCTACCTGACCACAGCAGGGAAAGCAGAAGAGAGGCCCAGGCTTGGTCCCACCGCCAAGCACCCTCCTCCAGGCCGGGCCTTTCCCGCACAGTGGGTGACGGGAGACTCGCTGCCCTCAAGGGTCCCTCGGGCATTTCTAGATCTCAGAACCCTGGCTCCCTCTTCTTGAATGGTGACCCCCTGCAGGGGTGGAGAGGATGAGAGCAGTGAGGGACAGGTGACGGGGCTGGGGGCCCAGCAGGAGAGGTGGAGTTAGCTGCCACCTGCACCTGGAGCCTCTGACGTCCATGGTGCCTCCAACCCCATCCAGTGTGTTCTGAGCTGCCCAACAGCTGCTCTTGGGAAAGCAAGAAAAATGGCCCTAGGCCAGGTTTAGGGGGCTGCGCTGCCTGTCCCGGTGGAGGCCCTGGTCCTTGGTCACAGACCCTGCCCTGGCCTCCTCCCCTTGCATGCATTTCTTCATCCCAGGCCCCTACCTCAGGGCCTTTGCACGTTCTGTTCCCTCTGCCAGCAATGCTCCTCGGACATCCTCATGGCTCACCCTTCTTTTCCAGCAAACCTCAGCTCAGCCCTTCATGCTGAGTCTAGCCTAGGTTTGGGGGGCTTCCTCCCCTCAGGGCCACTGTATGGAATGAGGTCAAGTCAGAGTGGCCCCTACAGACCAGGCCTAGGTTTGGGGGGCTTCCTCCCCTCAGGGCCACTGTATGGAATGAGGTCAAGTCAGAGTGGCCCCTACAGACCAGGCCTAGGTTTGGGGTCTTCTCCCCCTCAGGGCCACTGTATGGAATGAGGTCAAGTCAGAGTGGCCCCTGCAGACCAGGCATAGTCAAAAGCCCAACATCATGGCATCTCCAGCTCTGCCAGAGAAGAGGGAGGGGTGCTCTAGATAGAGCCTCTGAGCACATCCTGGAGACATGGCCCAGCCTACCAGTCTTCCCCACTTCTGTCCTGCCCTGAGGATATGGGGTTCTCTGCATGATGCCCACGGCCCCCGGTGGAGCTCCCCTGCTAAGGCAGAGACGCAACACGGTGTCTCCAAGGAACGTTAGTCAGTTATGAACTTCCTTTGGTTACATTCAATTAAAATTGCAGAATTCCCTCGAAACGCAGCCACACGCCTTGAGGACCTGGCTCGTGCCTTAGCCACTCAGTCTCAGACAGGGCCACCAGGGAGGTCAGGGACTGCCCAGCACAGGCCTGCAGGACGATCAGCTGGGGGCCTGGGGCCTGCCTTCACCATGAGCCCCAAGCTCCCGGCCTGGCTAGGTTCCTGATGCGGTGGGCAGGAAGGGGCTGTGTGCGTGTGGCGGAGTTCGAGGAGCCGTCTTCACTATCTCAGGTCCTGCCCGCCAGAGCCGCGGGATTCAGGACAGGAGGATCTGCAGGTTCTGAGATGTGCTGGCCACGAGGTCTCTGACCTCAGTCTCAGGTCTTGGGCAGTCACCAAAGCCACCCACTCCTTGGGACGTAGCAAGGCCAGAGGGGAATCAGAGAGATCAGGGGCCAGGCCCCCACAGGCAGCAGCACCGGCAAATGAGGACAGCTCCTTGGAGCTGGCCCAGAGGGGCCATCCTAGCTGTGAGCCGCCAGACCGGGGGCAGCACCACGTGGGAACCTGGAGGGCGCTGTGCTGGCGGAATCAGCCCGTCTGCTGCCTAGGCACACTGCACAACTCCACTCACTCGAGGTCCCTAGAGCGATCAGTTCACAGAGACAGACAGGAGGCCGGTGGGTGTCGGAGCTGGGGGTGGGACGGGGCTGGGGAAGGGCCGGGACAGAGTTCTGGCTTGGGCAGCTAGGAAAGGCCTGGATAAGGGTGGTGTTGAGGCTGCACAGTGTGAATGTGCTTAATCCTCCTGAGCCATGTTTAAAGGTGGTTCATAGCTGGCGCCTTGCCGCACACCAGTAATCCAAGCGCTTGGGAGGCTGAGGTGGGATGATCATGAGTTCTAGGCCAGCCTGGGCTACACAGTAAAACCTTGTCTCAAATAAACCAAAATTAATTAATCAAACTTTAAAATGAAGTTTCAGATGGTGAACCTTATGTAATGTGCCAGGCGCAGTGGCGCACACTTATAATCCCAGCGGCACGGGAGATGGAGACAGGAGGATCGCAAGTTCAAGACCAGAGGCAGTCTGCGTAACTTAGTGAGACCCTGTCTCAAAAAGTAAAAAAATATGGGCTGGGGGTGCAGCTCAGTGGTCCAGCACTTGCAAAGCACGCAAGCACGAGGCCCTGGGTTCAACCCCCAAGTACCACAAGAAAATAAAAACAAAAACAAAAAACAAAACAAAACAAAACCTTATGTAATGCATATTTTATAATAATTCAAAATAAAAATTTACATGACAACAACCAAAACCCAACACCTAAGCCTCTGCTGAAGGCTCTCCAGAGCCGGGTAGAGGGCAGGGAAGGGCATTCAAAACAGAGGGAAGAAAGTGAGCGGGTGCTCAGAGGCCTGGAAGATGCTGGCAGGCCAGGGAGACACAGGAGACCCCAGCACAGAAAGGTATTGGAGCCTGGCGGGGGGGGGGGGTGTCCGTGGAGAGTCTCAGACCCCAGTGTCCTGACCACCCACCATGTCCTCCATCCCATAAGACTGGACTGTGAGCATCCTGAGGGCAGAAACGGTCCCTTGTCATCACCACCTCTCCATCAGCAACACAGCGCCTAGCACTGAAGAAACTCAGCGGAGCTGAACAAAGGCTATGCTCCATGGATCATCCAGAAAATACGCGCCCAAGAGGACAAGATGGCAAGAAACAGGTGGAAGGAGCACATCTAAAAAATATATATATATATATATATCCCAACCTACCTGGTACAGATGCCCTATGACTTCCGATGAGGTTGCACTGACCCCAGAAACCCATCATAAGTCGAAAACAGCATTAAGATGAGAATGTATTTAATACACCTGACCTACCAACAGCATGGGGCTGGGATTTAGCTCAGTTGGTAGAGCGCCGCTCTGCAGTCTCTGAGGTCCCAAGTTCGATTCCCAGCACCGCAAAAATGGGAAAAGGACCTGGCAATCCACTCCCAAGGCAATCCCGAAACAGCCATTGAAAACCCTATGAGAGTCGCTATGAGTCGGATACCGACTCGACGGCACCTAACAACAACCAACAGCATGGGGCTGGGGTTTAGCTCAATGGATAGAATGCTGTTCCCTGTTCTCTGAGGACCCAGGTTGGATCCCCAGCACCACAAAGATAGAAGGATGTGGCAATCCACTCCTGTGGCAATCCCAAAACAATCAGCCATTGAAAACCTGATGAGGGTCGCTATGAGTTGGACCCAACTCAACAGCACCTAACAACAACATCAGAGCTCAGCTCATTGTTGCTGTTGTTAGGTGCCGTTGAGTCGGTATCCGACTCATAGTGACCCTACATACAACAGGTGAAACACTTTGCCATTGCTTCTCCGCTGTTCATAGGGTTTTCAATGGCGGATTGATTTTTGGGAGGGGGTTGCCAGGTCCTTCTCCCAAGCCTACAGCACCTGGTGTTCCCAGGCGGTCTCCCATCCCAGTACTAACCAGGCCCGACCCTGCTTAGCTTCCAAGATCTGATGGCATCGGATGCCACAGGGCTACAGTGGCAGGCTCAGCTCAGCCTACCTTAAATGTGCTCAGAACACTTACAGAAGCCCACAGTTGGGCAAAATCAGCTAACACAAAGCCTGTTTTATTGTAAAGCGTGGAATGTGTCATGTAACATATGGACTGCTGTACTGAAAGAAAAATATAGCATGGTTGTGTGGTTATATTTATGCATCACCTTGAAGTCGAAATGTTTTAACTCAAGCCATTGTGAGTTGAAGATCATCTGTATAAGTATGGATTTCACTGAATGTGGAATATCAGGCCCAAGGGGCACCTACGAAGCTAGATCCAAGCCACTTATTAAAGTACTTCCAGGAAGAACGCAGACCCTAACCTCCTTCCCCTACGTAATCAGCGTCAGTGGCGTTTTCTAATTTCTGCCTGGGATCCCATGGGCAGCGCCACAGCAGTGTGACCACATCTTCAAACTCAGTGCTTGAGGGCCAAAAGACAACAGAACGCACGGTGGACTCTCCGTGACCATCATCTTGTAAAGGCTCTGAGAAGTGCTGCAGAAAAGAAATCTGAAGAACCCAGAATTCCCACAACTTCGTTGACCACGAAGCATTCTGCTTCATGGCCCTACGGACGTCGGAGTTTGGAAAATGCTGAATTCTAGGCTGCAAAGGGGCTGGGATTTAGCTCAGCTGGTAGAGCGCTGCACTGCAGTCTCTGAGGTCCTGAGTTCAATTCTCAGCACCACAAAAATGGGAGAAGGGCCTGGCAATCCAGTCCCAAGGCAATCCCGAAACAGTCAGCCATTGAAAACCCTATGAGGGTCGCTATGAGCCGGATACTGACTCAATGGCACCTAACAACAACAACAACAGGCTGCAAAGAGATCAGCCAAGGGCAGGCAAAGCCAAGCAAGTTTAGTTCCACGGCAGACGTTCTCTAAAGCCACCCTGGCAAGCCCCGCGCTATGCTGCCTGAGCTGGGCTCTGTCGCCAGGCCACAGGCTGACCTGGAGCAACTTCCTTTCCACCCTCTGTCAATGCCCGGAGGCAGGTGCGTGCGCGCTGACCCCCTTTAATGATGACGCAGGCCGCTGTGGCTTGGGAGCTCTGTCAGGGCCACCTCGCCAGGCCTTTGAAGTCGCAGCCTGTCTCCCTACTTTCCAGGCTAGCAAGCGCTCTGGATGTCTGTCCACCTTTTCTGCAAGAGGAAAGGGGGGCGAGGTGCGTCCTGAATGTCCCCGTGGCTCATGACAAATGTTTAGGTGTCGGCTAGATTCAGGACAGGGTGACCCAGCCTGTCCTAACCCAGTTCCCATGGCTCCACATTGCAGAAATGGGGACAATGGTCCCCTTCACCACCCAGCTCCTCGGGGGCGCCCGGGAGACGGCCCCACCAGCCAGACTGTACCCCTCTGTCACACGCTCACCCTGGCTTCAGAGAGCCTCCACGCTGCTCCACGTGTGAACGGCAGCTGCGGAACCACGATTTTCCAGTGATGGGGCTGGGGGTGCAGCTCTGCGGCAGAGCGCGGGGCCCTGAGCTCCTCCGTCCCCAACACTGCAAAAAACTATACATAAAAACGGAACGGGCGCAGAGCTTCAGTTGAGGAAAAATGGTGACGTTCTAGCATGGATGGTGTGTGGGTGGCACAAAATGTGGCTCTGCTTGATGCTCTGAGCTGGACACCCCGTAGCTGTCATGGTGCTCACGCACAAGGGTGAAAAGCAACCTCGTGCCTCAGTCCCCCACATGGGGCCAGGCACCAAGCCCACCGGGAAACCTCTGTGGAAGGGCAGAGTCGGCAGGCACTGGGGTTCAGTCGCTCTAGGACTGGATCTGGGCTGGGATTTGGCTCAGTTGGTAGAGCGCTGCGCTGCAGTCTCTGAGGTCCCGAGTTCGATTCCCAGCACCGCACAAATGGGAGAAGGGCCTGGCAATCCACTCCCAAGGCAATCCCGAAACAGTCAGCCATTGAAAACCCTATGAGGGTCGCTATGAGTCGGATACCGACTCCACGGCACCTAATGATAACAACAGGACTGGATGGCTGTGAACTGGTGAGCTGTGGAGGCCTTCTGGATACAGAATGTGGAGTCGGGCTGGGCATTATTTCTGGGGGGGGGGGGACCTTTCCAGTGCACAAGTTTCCAGAGTGTTCTGTACAGAACCACACAGCCTGCCCAAAAGGCAGCGTGGGACCGCGGAGATGCGCTCAGGCTCAGAGAGGGTCAGGAACTTGCCCAGAGCTGCACAGCCAGCCAGGCCAGGCTGGGTCCTGTGAATGTACGTCTGCAGCCCTTCTGCGCATAGGGCCGTCCCTGCCATGGCCGAGGCTCTCTTTCTCTCCCGGCACACTGTGTTCTTTGGTGGGAGGTGAAGGCTGCCGGTCACGCCCTGCCCCTTGCTCTGGGGAGGCCGCTTTCCAACAGCCCGGCCCCGCGCTCCTGAGATCAGCGCTAGTGCTGGACAGATGTTCTACTCCAACTCAGAAACGGTGGCCTTTTAGCTTCTGTGAAGCTCCCTCGTGGGCTCTGCCTCACCACGCCTGAGCCAGCGTTTCCCCTGACATCCCAGACGGAGAGAAAAATCACGTGTAAACAAAGAGCCTGTGGATGTTCCTTTGTTCACCCACAGGACGCCACATTGTGGGCGTGGGAAGACAGCCCTGGGACTGACCCTACAGGACACTCTGAGAACCACGGAGCTGGTTCAGAGGGAGAGAGGGAGGGTGGGATGGGACAGGGAGGGAAGGAGGGGCAAGGGGGAAGGGCTTGTCTTTTGGCAGGTGTCAGGCTGTGAGAAACTCTTTAGATCCCAGGAGCACCGGGCGCCGTGGCGCACGCCTGTAATCCCAGCGGCTCAGGAGGCGGAGGCGGGAGGATGGCAAGTTCGAGACCAGAGGCAGTCTGTGTGACTTAGCGAGACCCTGTCTCAAAAAGTAAAACAAACAAAGAAAAGGGCTGGGGGTGCAGCTCAGTGGTCCAGCACTTGCAAAGCATGCAGGTGCGAGGCCCTGGGTTCAACCCCCAGTACCACAAAAAAATAAAAAAAATAAAAAAAAAATAAAGAGAGAGAGAGAGAGAGAAAATAATAAAAAATAATAGATCCCAGAAGCGAGGGGACAGTGAGGGCGTTTGGGTGTTCCCCTGACCTTTGATTTGCAAGGTTTACTCCCGTGGGGCAGCTGGCTCTCAAATTCACCTAAACACGTGGTAAAGATCGGGTTTCAAAACCACAAAGAGCAGGCAAGGAAATGGAGGCAGGAGCTCCTAGCACACGCCTGGGTACGCACTTTGTAACTAAAACCCAAAAAAGCAGGGCAAAGGAAATATCCGCATGTCCAGAATGGGTCGGCAGCAGGCAGATGTCTCTTGTGCCCGTAATCTCCTTTCAAGCCTTCAGCCTGGACAGCCTGTCATGGGACAAGTGGCTTAAGCCACGGTCTGGGGGCTGCCCGTCAGTGGCCCAGCTCCGGAGCCCCAGACACCACCATCGGGCAGCATGTGACAAGCCCAGCCTCCCTGGACAGCTTGTCTGCTGTCCGCTCTGAGCTCCACTCCGCGTCTCCAGGCAAGTTCACAGCCCTCGCTGACTCGCATAATTCATGTTGACGAGCAGGTTCTCGGACGGCGATGTGCGTGGCTTGGTAATTCTCATGAGCGAACAGGCTCTGATGGACCACGTGGCGGCCCCACAGATCCCCCCTCCCCGGCACAGGCAGAGCAGGACCCACTGCAAGCCCTAAGGCCGAGTCCCTTTTCCGTTCCTGCCCCAGGCCTGTCAGATGAGAGGACCCAGGACCCTCGGAACTCTGACCCACATGCCCCACGGGCGCCTCCACCAAAGGAGGGTTATTTTTGTTTTGTTTTATTTTTGTTTTTGTTTTTTTGTGGTACTGGGGGTTGAACCCAGGGCCTCGCGCCTGCATGCTCTACAAGTGCTAGACCACTGAGCTGCACCCCAAGTCCATTTTTTTACTTTTCAAGACAGGGTCTCGCTAAATTACGCAGACTGCCTCTGGTCTCGAACTTGCAATCCTCCTGCTTCTGCCTCCTGAGCCGCTGGGATTACAGGTGTGCGCCACCGCACCCGGCCATGAAAAGAGAGATCAGACACCCACACGCACCTCGAAGAGCGGCTGCAGGGCTGCGGGTGCGGCTTGGCAGCGGCTGCCCTACATAGACACACCTAGGTCCGCCACCTGCTCTTCTCAGACCTACGGGGGAGGGTGACCGTGTCCCCGCCATCATCTATGACTGACACCTTGCACAGCACCCACGCTGCCTCAGATCGGTCCCCACACTGCCGTACCTCTGGGATGTGCGGGCCTGCTCTGCAGCGGCCCTGCTCTGCGGCGGGCCTGCGGCTTTCTCCACCTCTGTCCTCACAGCCTCTGTGTCAAGTCTCCACTCCCGCCAGGGGCAGCCAGAGGCGTGGGCTGCAGCCCCCTGAATGAGCTTCAGGGCCCCTGGGGCCGAACCCCCTCACTGTTGGGGATTTTTTAAATGCACCCCATAATTAGGGTCCCTCATACTAGCCTAAGGGACTGACCTCTAGGTGACCCCAAGGCCACATCCCACTCACTCACTCCTACCCCTCCCATCGAGTGAGCAAAGATGGCCCCTGACCAGCCTGACCAGCCTCAACCACCTCAATTTTGATTGGCTACCCCTAGCACCCCAGTTAAATAACTGCCTCAACCTGGCAGGTATGACATTTTACCTGCTGTACCTGTCAGGAATGTGCCCTGATTGGCTAACCCCTGGACACACCCCCCACCAGGACCCTGTATAAGAAGGGCTCCTGGACCTCACTTCACCCACCACTGTTCTCCATCCCTCAACTGCTGCCCGGACCCCATCACTTGATCCAGCGCTCCCTAATCCAGCAGAAGATCTCCAAGCAAGACTATGTGTCACGATCAGGGGCCCCGAAGTGCCGAAGGCTACAAGCAAGCCACGAACAGCCCCCCAATTCCTCCCACCCTTGGGAAGGAGGGAGGCAGAGAAGGCGAGCTGCAAGAGTCAACACCACCAGACCTCCAGCCCAGCAGAACACTAACTGCTTGTAGCTGTGCCTTTAAGGCTGAGCTGTACCATCAGTGAGCCTGAAGCATTCTGTGCTGCAGTCTTAGAGCTAGCACTTGACAGGGGCTGCTTGCTGGTTGCACCCCACCTGGGGAGTAACCCAATAAACTTCCCTCTCCTGTTTCCCGCAGAAGGTCTCCCGAGGTCCTTATTTGGCACCTCCAGCCACTACACCAACCCGGTCCAGTGGGTCCCCGATACCCATTCAGTGTCAGGGCAAGGCTCTGACCTCTGCCGGGCCTGAGCTGAACCCTGACACCTCACCTCCCTTCTCTGCACGGTGGCCTCCAAAGCCCTGGGGCAGCTCTGGGGTGGCCTGTCCACCCCACCCCCCGCCAGCTGACGAAGAGCCGACTCCATCTTTGCCCTGGTTCCTGCCAGCCCTCCTTGTCCTCCTTGGGGCTCAGCTCCCTCACTCTTTAGCCCCAAGCCGCACCAGATGTTCATCTCTGACAATCTTCATGACACGAGCCGTGCCCACAGTCAGGGACGTCACAGCCACTTATGGTCTCCACGCCAGCACGTCAGCTGCTTCTCAGCTCCGGGTCAATCGAGGACGAGGGAAGTGAGTGGCTCTGGAGGACTCTCAGGACTTCCCTGGACTGGGGATGCTGCCCCACCACTGCCAGGGGCACCCAGTCCCCTCCGCTCCCCGGCTGGCCTTCTCACAGAGACACTCAGGGCTGATGCCCCCCCAGAACCCCTGAGGAGACACTTCCTCCATGGGGCTGTCTTCCAGCTCCAGCGGCCTGCACTGACCCCATGACCTTTTGTCCCAGGTCATGGGCCACGTGCTTAACGGTCTTCCTCTGTTGTGCCTGAGGTGAGGCTAAAGCCCGTGGACACATGGGTTCTGACGGCATGATGCCCCTCCACGTATTTTTTTGTTGTTGTTGTCGTTATTATTTTTGTGGTACTGGGGGTTGAACCCAGGGCCTCGCGCCTGCATGCTCTGCAAGTGCTGGACCACACTGAGCTGCACCCCTAGCCCATTTTTTTTTACTTTTTTTTGAGACAGGTTCTCGCTAAATTACGCAGACCGCCTCTGGTCTCGAACTCGTGATCCTCCTGCCCCCGCCTCTTGACCCGCTGTGATTACAAGCATGCGCCACCACACCCAGCTACCTCCACATATTTTTAAGGTTCCTTGTAGTCACCAGGGTTGGGGGAATGAATTCCCCCTACTATGGTTTGACTGTGTCCCCCAAATGTTGAAGAGGGAAGCTCAGTCCCCAAACTCCTATGTTAATGTATGTGAAGGGAGGGCTTCCAGGAGGGAATGATGGCCAGCTGAGGTTATAAGGATGGGGCCCCCACCATAGATTAGTGGCTTTATAAGAGGAAGAGTCCCGGGCCAGCACGATTGGCTCAGCCCCGTTACGATATAGCACCAGGCCCTCAAGAGGTGCCAATGCTAGGCTCTGAGAGTCCCCAGTCTCTAGAGCCGTGAGCCACATTCACCTCTCTTCCCTATGAATTACCCAGCCTGTGGCGTTCCGTCACAGCCACAGAGACAGACTCGGACGCCCCTCCTCCTATGCCACCTCAGGCTCATCCGCTTTCCTAAGCTGCCGAGCTGGGCTCCAAGGCCTCGTAGGCGGCAGGATGGAAAGCTCTGGGCTTGAACACCTGTGCTCTTTCCTAGTGGCCAGAGCCCCCAGTGGCCTCATGGCCACGCAAAATCCAGAAGCTGCCTCCGTTCTGGAGGAAGCTGGAGAATGAGTCCCCCAGACCAGAAGGCATTCAAGAAATGACTGGGGAAGAGCTGCCTCCTCAAGGCAGAATCAACCTTAATGATGGGAATGGGTTGAAGTCCCTGGGACCTCCTTTTGCTGAAGTGGCATGGCTCAAAATGAGAAGAAACACAGTGGCTGCAACAATAGGGTTGAGCATAGAAAGATCGTGGACATGGCGGTGTGGGGTAGTGCTTTGTTCTGCTGTACTTAGAGTCACTATGAGTCAGATCCAACTCCAGGGCACCTAACAACAGCTGAGAAAACTGAAGCAGCAATAAGTGAAGTAATTTTCCCAAGGTCACATGGGCACAGAGAGGTTAAGTATTTTTCCCAAGGCTTCACAGCCACACAGCTTCGCTCACAGTGGCCAGGAAACAGAGGGCTCGTGCCCTCATGGCCCAGCTTCCCCTGGGATTCCATCTGGCTCCCGCCTGTGGGATGGTGGGGCCCACGTTCCAGGCGAGTCTCACTCCGTCAGTCCTCCCTGGAGCCGCCCTCACCTACACGCCCAGAGGCGTCCCTGGCGAATCTCCTAGGTGCCTCCCAGTTCCATCAGGTTGACAGTGGAGACCTCACAGGCCCCGTCTCCGCGGCTGCCATGGTGACTGTTTTACAGCCCGGCTCGCACTGCCAAGAGCGCATGTGGACATGACGTGCCCTTCCTGGCCTTTCTAGGGCTTGTCACCGCTCTCAGGGAACACGGCCAACGGCAAAAGGTCTGCAGGCTCACGGGAGACAAGCCGGGCGAAAGGCGCAGCAGGAACCGAAAGCAACAGGGTGACATGATCAAGTCTCACCTGTCAGAGGAAGCACCTGGCAGCACGTGGGAGCACTGGGGTCTGCTGCGAATGCCAGCCGCAGGGTCGGCAACGTGGCCGGGCACAGAGAATCAGATGCTCAGCAGCCACGGCTGCTGACACCACATTCAGTGTCCAGAACGCAGCCTTTATCCCACCTCAGCGTCAGCCACCCACCTCACCACACTGGATAATCACAGCGGCCACTCGGGTCTCCCTCACTCTCCTCGGACTCCTCCCCAGGCAGCGGTCAGAGGGCCGCTGATCCAGGTCGTGGCCCTGCTCTGCTGAGAAGAGGCTCCCGCCACCAGGGAAAAGCCAGAGTCCTCCAGGACCCCACAGGGACGCTTCTTGCCTGGACCTGTGTCCTCATCGCCTGCCACCTTCTCCCTCACTCACTCTCACCCACACCAGCTGCCTCACCTTTCCAACATGCCAGGCACTTTCCTGCCCCAGGCCCTTTGCACAGGCTGTGCTCTCTGCCCACTGTTCACTCCGCAGATATGCACACAGCTCCCCACTCTCTATCTACAAGCTGAGCATCACTCACCCTCCCCACTCTCCCTACCTCTCCTCGGTCTCCTGAGCGTCTTCCAATAGAAGACACTACACACTAGCCAGGCTTTTACGTGTTTCTCTTCAGTCCTGTCTCTTCCTCCTCACTGCAATGTTAGCCTACGAAGACAGGGATTTTCTTGCTTTGCACACGACAGTAACCTCTTGGCAACTGGGAGAGTGGCTGGCACATATAGTAGAAGCTCAATAAATGTCCCAAGTGAATGAATGAATGGTGTTTGTTGAAAGAAGCTTCGCGCTCAGGAATATTTTAAGTGTGGCTGCCAGCAAGACCTAGGGGGAAACCTTGGGAAACTACCACAGACGGACAGAGGAAGGGAAGCACTGTATTTATACACCAGCATCCATCAGAGTGAAGCATTCCTGCTCAGCGATGGAGCCCAGCCAAGAGAGACAAAGGTTCTGATAAGGACTGCGCCCAGCAAAGGTCACTCGTGGTTGCCTGAGATGCGAGGCTCCTATCAGCTCAGCGCTATTCCTATGACATAGTCAGCGTGCCAGAGGAGATTCCTGAAACACGGAGCGGAGCCAAGCTTGCCTTGCCAGTTCACCAGGCTGGGTCGACAGCCCCACTCTCCACGCCAGAATTAGAGGCCAGGAGGGAGGTTCTACAAAGGTACCTCCTCATTGCCAATACCGCAAAGCCCAAGGACACGGGGTTTCTGGCTTCATGCAGCAACACACACAAACCCCAGCGCTCGCTGCGGAGCGCATACTATTTCTCCCCCAATATCTTCTATGGTGGGATTTAGCTCAGTTGCTAGAGCACTGCGCTGCAGTCTCTGAGGTCCTGAGTTCAATTCCCAGCACCGCAAAATGGGAGAAGGACGTGGCAATCCACTCCCAAGGCAATCCCGAAACAGTCAGCCATTGAAAACTCTACGAGGGTCGCTATGAGTCGGACTCGACTCGATGGCACCTAACAACAACAACAACAACAACAACAACAACAACAACAACAACATCTTCTATGGTAAAATACATGGAGTGAAACTGACCGCCGTAACCACTTTGTAGTTTATAGCTCGCTGGCCTAGAGTATTTTCAGCATTGTACAACCACCACACCAACCTTCTCCAGGACCATTCTATCATCCCAAACTGCACCTCTGTCCCCATCAAATATGAACGTCGCATCCCTGAGCCCAGCCCCGAGCGCCCACCATTCTCCCTCCTGCCTCGGAGTTTGAGTCCTGCAGCGGCCTCTGCAAGCGAAGCCCTACAGCGTTTGTCTTTTTGTGCCTGGCTTGTTTAACTCCGCATACTGTGCTCATCGCTATCCCTGTAGCGCCTGTCAGCATTTCCTTCCTTCTTAAGGCTAAAGAAGCTTCTACCGTGCAGACGGACCACATTTTGTTGATCCCCTCATCTACGGGTAGCCACTTGGGCCATCTCCACCGTGTAGCTCCTATGAACGATCTGCAATGGACATGAAGGCATAGATAACTCTCCCAGCCCCTGCCTTCAACTCTTCCGAGGGTGGAACTGCACAGTAATTTCAGGTTTAATTTTTTGCTCGTTTTGAAGTGCTGGGAATTGAATCCAGAGCCTCACACAGGCTAGGCAAGCACTCGACCCCCAAGCTATGCCCCAGCTCCTGTGTTTAATTTTTTCACGAACCACATGACTATTTTCCAAAGGAGCTGCGACCACCTATATTCCCACCAGCCATGCGCCAGCAGTTCCAATTTCTTCCTATCAACACATTTGTCTTCTGTCTCTGATAGTAGCTCTTCTAGTGGGAGGGAGGTGGGATTTCACTGTGGTTTTCAGTTGTGTTCTCCCAACGATTCGTGATCTAGAGCAGAAGCAGACAGTATTTAAAGAGCTTTGAAACTCAGCCGCGGTGGTGCACGCCTGCAATTCCAGCGACATGGGAGGCAGAGGCAGGAGAATCACAAGTTCAAGGCCAGAAGCAGCCTGCATAACTTAGCAAGACCCTGTCTCAAGATAAAAATTAAAAACAGGGCTTGGGGCACAGCCCAGTGGTAGAGCACTTGCAAAGTATGCGCAAGGCCCTAGGTTCAACCCACAAGTGCATCAATCAATCAATCAATCAATCAGTTGCTTTGCAAGCATTAACTTATTTGTTGTTGTTGTTGTTAGGTGCCATCGAGTCGGTATCCGACTCATAGCGACCCTGATAGGGTTTTCAATGGCTGACTGTTTTGGGATGGCCTTCAGAGTGGATTGCCGGTCCTTCTCCCATTTTTGCGGTGCTGGGAATTGAACTTGGGACCTCAGAGAATGCAGCGCAGCGCTCTACCAACTGAGCTAAATCCCAGCCCAACATTAACTTATTTAGGCCCCAGGTAATTCTATGACACGATCTCATTTGTCGGCCCCGTTTTGCAGATGTGCACAGTGAGGCACAGGGAGGTTTAGCAATTTGCCAAATGATACAGAGGCTGATATCATGACCCAGGGCTGGTCCCCCAAGTGTTGGACTCCATGGTGAGAGCAAGGTCCCCACTGAAGGTACTCGCCACACACCATCAGCCAGTTCCTCCCCAGAAGTGACCGCTTCGCTCTAAGACAACATTGAAATGCAGCTCCGGCCAGCTCAGCGTGGCCAGCGGCTCCTGGGTAGGGCAGCCACAGTGGGAAGGTGTTTGGAAAAGCTACTGCGAAGGTTAAACACAGCTTCAGTAATAACTTTATTAGAAATGCATTTCTACACTGCCACCAAGAAAACAAATTCAGCTCCGCTTCCATCACAATTCCATCCATCAAAATATTAGATAAGGAGCAGCCAGCATTCGATTTCCAGGGCGCAGAATGGAAGGGTGCTTGGGGCGGTAAACGTAATGGTCCTCGCGAGCAACTCTATTTTTGAACTATCAATAGCCTCATTTGCTTGGGAGATTACTGCAGAGGGACAGATGGAGAGGTGCAGAGCTCAACTGCACAACAAAAGCTAAATGAGTGGGCAATCAAAGGTCAGGCTTTATGGACTAAGGGGTGACTCAACGCCATGCTTTCCTCCAAGCACCGCGATGATCGTGGCCAATGGCTTTGACACCCAGAGCCCCTTGCAAATGGAGCACCACGAAGATGGGGTGCTGCATGCAGGCGTCAGCAGAGAGCTGTGTGCGCACTCCTGGAAAGACCACGCCTGGCCACGCCCCCGCCACGCCCTTCCCCACCCACGTGACCTATCAGTGGGGCAACGTCTGCAGCACAGAGTTAAAGTCCAGCCTCCACTCTGCTGCCTGAGGATGGAGCGGCCGCCTGACAGCTGTCCCCAGAGTGTGGGGACCTGGACGCCCACCGGGCTTCCGGGCACTGCTCTTTGATCTCATTTCTGCTCTATCCCTGTCACATCCCTGATCTAAGTGAGGAACATACTGTGGCCTTCATAATTTGTTCCCTTTGTTGTTGTTGTTAGGTGCCATCGAGTCTAGTCCGACTCATAGCGATCTTCATAGGGTTTTCAATGGCTGACTGTTTCAGGATTGCCTTGGGAGTGGGTTGCCAGGCCCTTCTCCCATTTTGGGGTGCTGGGAATCGAACTCGGGACCTTAGAGACTGCAGAGCAGTGTTCTACCAACTGAGCTAAATCTCAGCTCCTTTGTTCCTTTAGAAGACAAGAACTGGAACCTGCGCCCGGAGGGCAGGGCTGAGCCAGAGGAGGCCCATCGCTGCAGCCTCTGTGGAGCGAGGCCAGGGCAGAGCAGGGAAGCCTGACTGATAGCCAGAAGGGCACAGTGGGCCAGCACAGGGATGATAGAAGCCCCAGTGAGCCCTCCTCCTGCTCCCCACCTCCTACCTGGAGACCCTGCTCGACCACACAAGGAAGACCCTGAAGACACGGCGGTCATGCTTCCAATCCCAGACATGGCCGAACACCTCCGCCAAAGGTGGCAGAGGGATGGCAGCCTCCGAGACAGAGGCAGGGGCTGGGACTTCCCACAGGCCACATGTGGCTGGGAGCGAAACCACTCCAGACCCAGTGCAGGGAGAGGCTGTGCTGTTGTGGTTGTTAGGTGTGTGTCAGACTCACAGCGACCCTCATAGGGTTTTCAATGGCTGATTGTTTTCAGGATTGCCTCCAGAGGGGGTTGCCACATCCTTCTCCCATTGTTGCGGTGCTGGGGATCGAACCTGGGACCTCAGAGACTGCAGAGCAGTGCTCTACCAACTTAGCTAAATCCCAGCCCTGGCGAGAGGCGTTTTGTTGTTGTTGTTAGGTGCTGTCAAGTTGTGTCCAACTCATAGCAACCCTCATAGGGTTTTCAACGGCTGATTGTTTCAGGATTGCCTTGGGAGTGTTTTGCCATGTCCTTCTCCCATTTTTGCGGTGCTGGGAATCGAACCTGGGGCCTCAGACTGCAGAGCGGCACTCTACCAACCAGGCTAAACCCCAGCCCCGGTGAGAGGCGTGAGCATGTGAGAAAAGCCCAAACTCTTGAGAGCGAACACAGTCATGGGTTGTATCATGACATCTCAGTCAACCATGGGCCGCAGCCTCCAGACCCCTGAGATTATAACAGGGCTGAAACACTCCTATAGCTTAGTGACGCCAGAGCTGCCGTACGTGACAGACAGATGTGTTTCTCAGTGTCCGTGGAGATGCCCGGGGGAGCCGAGCTGCCACACTGCCTGGTGCACGGATGCCCCACACAGAGCAGCGTGGACCGCGTGGAATACCAGATCACGAATGATTACATTGGACTTGCGTACTGACTAGATCCCACTTTTATCGTTATCTTGGACTGTTCTTCTACATATAGAAACACAAGGCGACTGTAAAACTACCTGCGGCGTCATGCCGGCAGCAACCTCCTCCATGCTGGGATTGCCGTGTGTCCCCATGGCCCCAGGAGGCCCCACCGAGCTGCTGAATCTAACCCGTCTAGGTTTACCTAAGCGCACCTGTGCGGGCCACACGATTAACCACCCGACGCGCAATTCTCAGAGCACGTCCCTGCCGTTAAGCAACTCAACTGGACTTTAAATGGCACAGCACACTAACAATTCATAATCATCTTCCTCCCTCCCGCCACCCACTCAGGTAGAGGCACTGCTACCAGCGACTCGGGAGGCAGAGTCAGGAGGATCGCAGGTTCGAGACCAGAGGCAGTTTGTGTAATTTAGCAGGTCCCTGTCTCAAGATAAAAATTACAAACTGGGTTAGGGGTGCAGCTCAGTAGTGGAGCGCTTGTTTAGCACGTGGGAGGCCTTGAGGTCAACCTCCAGGGCCACAAAACAAACAAGCAAATTCCCAAACCAGTGCTAGTAACCTGTACCCCCTGGGCACAACAGGGGAAGGCTCTGGCTGGCTCTGGTCAGCACTCTGGTGTGACGCCTATCCACCTCTCCTTTAGAGATGAGGAAGCTGAGGCCCAGCCTGCCCAGCCTGCCCAGCTGCAGAGCTAGCCATCCGTGTGCCACGGCTAGACACAGGCTAGCCTGGACGGGAATCGCCAACCCCACATTTTCACGTGGCCCCTGTACACCCACCTGACCTCGTGCACATCACCTGGGCATCCTGATAGTTTTGCAGCCAACAAGCGCTGTCCACACAGCGTCAGAGACCAGTGTCCGCCAATCTCTGTCAAGGACACACCCCCATCGACCTAACTTCCTCCCAAGAGGCTCCACCTCTTAAAGGTCCCACACAGCCCTCACCCTGGCTTCGCCCTCGACCCCAGACCCCTCGACCACAGAGCCAGCAGGGAAACTGGCCCCTGAGAACAGGTGTGCTGTCGGAAACACCTAGAGGGCGATACGGAACCTCCACATCTGCATCGGGCAGTTCTGGAAGGTGGAGTTCTGTCTTAATTAAAGACTGATTTTTGGGTACTGAAGATGGCACCGGGGGTTGACTCTTTCCTCTCCCAACCAGCTAGGCTGGCCAGTGTGTTAAGCAGCTTTCCATCGCCCTGACAAATACCAGAGGCAATCAAGTTAGAAGGACGAAAGGTTGGCGTTGGCTCGTGGTTTTGGAGTTTTGGTCCGTGGTTGGTTGGCCACATGCTTTTGGCCTGTGGCAGCACAGAATGTCATGGCGAGAGACTGGTGGAGCAAGGCTGCTCCCCTCACGGTGGCTGGGAAGCAAAAGGAGTCAGAGACCAGTGTCTGCCAATCTCCCTCAAGGACACACCCCCATCGACCTAACTTCCTCCCTCTAGGCTCCGCCTCTTAAAGGTCCCACCATCTCCCAACAGCCTCAAGCTGTGACCCAGCCTTTAACACACAGGCCTTTCAGGGACACTCATGACCTAAACCATAGCAACCAGAGATCACACAGAAGTTCCTGGCTGGCCCCAACTCCCTAATGATGAGGAAGTGCAACCCCAAACCCAGAGATCTCGGAGAAGGTCACTGCTTCTCTCTCCTGGAGGAGAAAGCCCAGCGGGTGTCAGGTGCCCGAGAATGGCTCCACCTTGGGGGATGGGGCTTGTCCCTGATCCTGAGGGTGCCCAGAGGAGGCCTCTTGGACCTGGGGCAGCCACACACAGCTGCGGATGGGCTCAGTGGCCCATACCAAAACACTGTACTTGAGAGGTAGGATACGGCCAGGCCCAGTGGCCCACACTTACAATTCCAGCAATTCGAGAGGCAGAGGCAGGAGGATCACAGGTTCAGTGTCAAAGGCAGCCTGCGTAACTTAGTGAGACCCTCTCTCCCGATAAAAAATAAAAAGAAGGACTAGGGGTCAGCCCACTGGCAGAGCACTTGCAAAAGTATATGCAACCTCCAAACACTGCCAAAAAAAAAAGGAGAGAGAGAGAGAGAAAGGTAGAATCTGTGCTTCAATTCGAATGTTTGCCTCAGTTGACTCATGACACTGTGTAGTTAGCCCAAGGCCACAAGCCTCAAAGAAAAATGCACAAAGGTGCCAATGGCAGGGTAACGCAAGCAGGACGTGGTGACTAAGAAGCTCTACTGTGTTTTAAGGGTGCAGTTGCTCCCCCAGAATGGGGTGCTCCGCTTCCCAACTTGCTTTAGACCCTTAAACCAGAGGCTCCCAATCAGAGGCTGTTTCCAGCCAAACAAGGGGGCGGTGGGTTGTTGGAGATGGTTTTTTGTTTTGTTTTGTTTTTTGGTTTGGATTCAGTGGGTTTTTTCTTTCTCTTTTTTATGACAATTCTAAGGCAAATCCCAGACACCGTGTCATTTCCCTTATAAACACGTCAGAATCCATCTTAGGAAAAACTCTTTATACTCAATGACGTCACAACAAATTCCTTCACACCACCTCATTTTGCCATTGTGTCTCAAAAAATGACCTCTTAGGGCTGGGTGTGGTGGGCACGCCTGTAATCCCAGCGGCTCAGGAGGCAGAGGCAGGAGGATCGCAAGTTCGAGACCAGAGGCAGTCTGCGTAACTTAGCGAGACCCTGTCTCAAAAAGTAAAAAAGTGGGCTAGGGGCGCAGCTCAGTGGTCCAGCACTTGCAGAGCATGCAGGCTCGAGGCCCTGGGTTCAATCCCCAGTACCGCACAAAAAAAAAAAAAAAAGAAAAAAAAAGACCTCTTAACAGTTTGCTCAAGTCAAACCTCAGCCCCACTCCCCAACTTCTGTCTGTGCCTCTGATTTGCTGTGGAAGGGTACTTGTCTCACAGTTACTGTCATCTCACGGCCTGACTCAGGTGCTCCCAGACATCCTGCAATGTACAGGGAGCCCCCACAACCAAGAGTCACCTGGTCCAACAGGCCAGTGGCGCTGAGGTTGTGAAAGTCTCCCTTACACAGCAGCCCCATGGCTGAGGCTGTCTGAGCAACTTCAAACAATAACAGGGAACGACCGGAAGGTAACGCTGCGAGTGTGGGGTAAGCCATGCGGCGCTCTGCACAGGACGGGGTTAGGATGTTGGCAATATGTTGTCGTTAGGTGCCATTGAGTTGGGTCCGATTCATAGCGACCCTGTGTACAGCAGAACGAAACACTCCCTGGCACTGTGAGTATACCGTGACTATACCGTACTCAATGTGCACTTTTTAAAAAAATGGTAAATTTCATGTTATTCGCATTTTACAACAATAGAAAACTATAACATACACCTTATATTTATATTGCATATAATTATACCTCCCATGTAAGTATATAATTGTAATTATAGGTGGTCTCCAACTTATAACGGTTTGATTTACCATTTTTCAACTTTCTGAGGGTGCAAAAGCAATACGCGTTCAGTAGGAACCGTACTTTGAATTTTTCATGTGGCTCTCTTCCCAGGCTAAGGACACGCAGCACCATACTCTCTCACGACGCCGGAGAGTGGCAGCAAGCCACAGCTCCCAGCCAGCTACGCGATCGCAGTGGAGAACGACCGACGTTCTACCATGGACTGTGCCACCGAGTGAGAACATACGGTAGGCCAGGTATAGTGGATGAATTTGTGACTTAATGATACTTTCAACTTAGGATGAGTTCAGCAGGAGGCATCTCCAACGTAGGTTGAGGCACATCTGCATTTCATGACGTGGCGCTCGCGTGGGACAACCACTATTCAAAGCCAGGACCTCCGTCCCACTATCAGCCTGCCTAATGGATGAGCGAACTGAAGCAGAGGGGAGCCCAGTGTTCTGCCCGCAGCTGCTGAGGTGGGGAGGAATCCAGGCGGCTGGGTTGCTCGGAGCCTCCCTCCTGCTTGGGGAAAGGGCTGCGTTCCGTGGCTCCGGTCTCCACGGAGCTGCCCACCAACCCCAGTGCCACTTTCCAAGCACTCTGCTCAACGAAGGTCAGTGATATCGGCTTGGTGCCAGATTCTGGGGATGCAGAAGGAACCAGAGGGGCAGAAACCCTGTCTCGTAGAGAGCCCAGGCCAGGGTGGGCAGACAGAAAGTGGACAGGAACAAAAGGCAGAAGGACAAAGCGCGAGGTGTGCCAGACGCCAGACGCAGCGGAGAGAAACAAAGCCTGAGAATCAGGATCCGTGGGGTGAGGGCATCGTGGGAGTGAGAGGAGGAGCTTGGCCACCACCCCTGACACACAGGCACCAGGACAAGACTTTCCACCGGAACAGGACCTGGTGCATAGTAAGTGCTCACTTAGTACTTGGTGACGACCCTGGCACACGCGCAAGCCCAAACCGCCGTGGACAGACGTGAGCATCGGCATCCTGCATATGGGAAAACGAGCCCAGCCTGAGCTCCCCACACTCAGGAACAGCCTGATCGCTGGCCGGAGCAAGCCCAGCGCCACATAGAAAAGGTGCCGTCGCAGTGACACTGCCACCGTAGGGGCAGCCTCCTGGCTCCCAGGGGCTCAGCCTCAGGATCGGGGAATTGCAGAGGGTTCCCCGGAGGGGCAGAGGCAGGCTGATGGATGGAGCGCTCACGGCCATCACTGTTTTCACGAAGTGCACGTTAACCGGGTGATCTCAGAAGATCCATCCCAGGCCTCGCTTGCCAGTCAACCTTGGCCGCTCTGGAGCCGCCTCTGCAGGCCCACAGGCCCCCTCTCCCCGCCTGGGCTCCTGCGCCCCTGCAGGAGCCTCCAATGCCTGCCTCTGCCTGCCACCACCTCTGACCATCCATGGATGCCAGGAGGGGGCGAGTGAGGTACCGGTGACCCGACAATGCCAGAGAGGCGGACGCCGGGCCCGTCTGTTGTGGCTCTCGGCACAAGTTTCCGCGTACACAGTTATTAATGACGTTATTTATGTACCAATATTTAGTACTGGTTGCAATTAGGCAGATCAGCTTTCAAAATATGACTAATTACAGCAGGCGAGCTGGCAGGGAGACCTGCGCGGAGCCGCGCCGCTCCGGCAGAAGCTGCCCTGCCAGAGGCAGAACGGGCACCGGATGTTGGGGAGCAGCTTTGCCTCCCTGCGCCTGGAGAACGGATGCCTGGGGGGAGGGGTCGGGGCGGGGGAGGGGAAGGAGGGAGAGTCGCAATCTTCACGCCCGGAGGCTTCATTTGTATGACACTAGTTAACCATGCTCTCTGGCCTGACATTTTCTGCTACATACTTGGAAGGTGACCCGGAAGGTACGGGGCTGCCTGATTCCCTAGCTGACATTTCTCGGGGAGCCCAGAGAGGGGCGCCGAGGCCATGGTGCGGAAACTCCGATCGATGGCAAAGAGGTGGCACATGACGCTTGGCACCAGTCACCGCTGGGCTTGTGTCCTACCACACCCTGGCCAACCTCCATCCGTAAGGGGAAAAGCGTTCTCATTTGTCGTGAACGACCATTTTTGTTCAAAGCAGGTGCGTCAGGCAAAGACGGCCAAAGTCCCCAGCCCAAAGCGGAAGCTGCACAAGTCCCAGCGCCTACATCAAGGTCAAGACCTGAGCCACCTCTGCCTCTTCCCTGCCATTCAGCCCGGGTTGCTCTACACCAGGCACTGAGCAAGGGACCTCAGTGGCCCAGAGGCTGACCCTGACTCCAACCCAGAGTCCTCCAGGTAAGGTGACACTGGCAAGGAAAGAGATAGCCAAACTGCTCTGTGACCTGAGGGGCAGGGGCTAGCCAGAGAGGCTTCCTGGAGGAAGCAGCTCAAAGCTGAGTGTGAAGGAAGAGGGGAGCAGAGGTGTCCTGGCGCTGAGCAGGGACGTGGGCACAAAGCCACCGGAGGTGTGCAGGGAGCCCACAATATTGGGCAGATGCAAGGCCAGACAGTATGCAGGCCTGGCCCTGACTGACGCCTTTCAGCCCAGCGTGGTGGGAATGGACGGCGGGGCCGGCGGGCCCTTCTCCAGGGCTCTGGTCAGGGACAAGCAAAGTTCCAGGCAGTCTGATACAGACCGGGGTGCGTCCCACAGGGGAGAAAGAATGAGGTGCCTCAGGACAGGGTTCCCTGAAGCAGGGCCCCGGGGTGTCGAGGGGGCCTTCAAAGGAATCTGAAAGGGAAGGGGTCTCCTGGACGGATCCACAGGGGCCAGAGAGCAAATGCTTCAGAGATGTCTGGTGGCCATGCTATCAGGCCCTGTGGCCGCATGGTGGGTCATTTCTGCTGAGTAAGGAGGGGGCTCCAGGCCTCGCTGGGTGAGGTGCCACCAACCCACCACACAGCCACACAGCCGCCACGGGGAGAAAGGTGGGGGAGGGGACTCAGCTGGGGTATAAACCACAAGTACAAATGGCATGCGGCGTGAGCGAGGCCACTACGCGGCAAGAACATCTGTAGAGAAGAGCAAGCCTGGATGTCGTGGTGCAGAAACATGGACGTGGCCTCGGGGCATAAACGGCCACACGGAGCCGGAGAGGCCTTGGGCGGACAGCAAGAATGAACGCACTGGACACGAGGTCAGCTCTGCCTCCGCCCCGGGGTCAGGCTGCAGCCATCCACACTGTGGCCAGTGGATGACGGCTGCCAACGATAGCTGGGGCCGCTGGGCAGGCACAGATGGCCCTCGGGTGTCAGAGCCCCCGGAAGCCAGTTTAATAACCACAGCCTAGGAGGGACCTGGGGCTGGGATTTGGCTCAGTTGGTAGAGCACTGCGCTGCAGTCTCTGAGGTCCCGAGTTCAATTC
Source organism: Pedetes capensis (assembly GCA_007922755.1). Taxonomy (NCBI): domain Eukaryota; kingdom Metazoa; phylum Chordata; class Mammalia; order Rodentia; family Pedetidae; genus Pedetes; species Pedetes capensis. The sequence continues at coordinate 46,808 of VMDO01010681.1, read as the reverse complement.
CCAGCACCGCAAAAATGGGAGAAGGGCCTGGCAACCCACTCCCAAGGCAATCCCGAAACAGTCAGCCATTGAAAACCCTATGAGGGTCCCTATGAGTTGGATACCGACTAGACGGCACCTAACAACAACAACAACACAACAAGGAGGGACCTCATCTCTGCAGCCCTGAGCAGGAACAGGCACGGCAGGGGATAGCGGCCGCAAGCCAGATGCCCCTTCCGCCAGCAAGGCCAGGCCTGGGGGCAGGGGCAGCAGGGGGAAGGGAGAAGTGGTCCCTCAGCTCCGCAGCTGCTGTGGCCGGGAGCCAGCACACCCACGACCAGCAGCGAAGGAGAGAATGTCGGCCTCCGGCCACTTGCACGCAGCCACGTGGTGGCGCCAGGCCCTGAGGGCTATGATGTGCCAGCCGCTGGGACTGTGGAATGAGCAGCAAAGACAAAACTCTGTCCTCTGGGGAGACAGCTAATCAACAGCCAGATCTGCACGCGGCCCAGGATGTGTGCCCAGAAGGAGGGAGCAGCGGCAGGGCAGGTGACGTGGGGCAGAGACCCCTGAAAGGAACGGAGGGGACAGGTGAAATAAGAGCGGTAACAATCAGGGTAACAGTTAAGGCTGGGTGACCTGTACACAGATTTTATTCTACTTTTGTATCGTCTATTCAAAAATAAATGTTCTTAATTTATTGTTGTTGTTAGGTGCCGTCGAGTCGGTATCCCACTCATAGGGACCCTCATAGGGTTTTCAATGGCTGACTGTTTCGGGATTGCCTTGGGAGTGGGTTGCCAGGTCCTTCTCCTGTTTTTGCGGTGCTGGGCATTGAACTCGGGACCTCAGACTGCAGCGCAGCGCTCTACCAACTGAGCTAAATCAAATGTTCTTAATAAAAAGCCATAATTAGTTTTACTTTAAAAGAGGAAGTGAGGCAGCCAGCCATGTACCTCTCACATTAACAGCCCACGCACCGATCGGCGGGGTGGCTCCCCTGAACCCAGTCCTACCCATACCCCACCACTCCTCTGCCTCAATTTCCTCATTTATAAATGCAGATGCCACCATCGGCTGTTGCATCAGGGTTGTCTAAGGACAAGGGGGCACTCACATCTGACAGTGCCCAGCACATCACCCCTGACACAGCACTCCACCCCGGTGCCCACCCAGAGCTGCGACAGCAGGCCGTGGAAAGCCAGTCACATGCCCACCCACGCAGCTGTGGCACTCAGAGCGGGGACGGGCGGCTGGATAAGTAGCACCAGTTTGCACACACAATGGAATATTATTCACTATGTAAAAGGAGCCTGCACCGGTAGCCCTGTGGCATCTGATCCCATCAGATCTCGGAAGCTAAGCAGGGTCGGGCCTGGTTAGTACCTGGATGGGAGACCGCCTGGGAACACCAGAAGCTGTAGGCTTGGAAGAAGGACCTGGCAACCCCCTCCCAAAAATCAATCTGCCATTGAAAACCCTATGAATAGCAGAGAAGCACTGACAATAGTGTTTCCCCTGTTGTACAGAGGGTCGCTATGAGTCGGATACCAACCCGATGGCACCTAACAACAACAACAATGTAAAAGGAAGGAAGTGCTGACACACACTGCAATCTGGATGAACCTTGAGGACAGGATGCCGAGGGAAGTCACAGTCACAAAAGAAGTGCTGCGTGAAGCCGCTTAGACGCAGCCTAGAGCGGTCACGCTCGCAGCGAGCGGCAGAGTGGGACCGGGGCGGGGGCTGGGGAGCTAGTGTTTCACGGAATAGCGTTAGAGTTGTTGTTGTTGTTTGTGTTGTTGTTGTTAGGTGCCGTCGAGTCGGTATCCGACTCATAGCGACCCTCATAGGGTTTTCAATGGCTATTTCCCGATTGCCTTGGGAGTGGATTGCCAGGTCCTTCTCCCATTTATGCGGTGCTGGGAATGGAACTCGGGACCTCAGAGACTGCAGCACAGCGCTCTACCAACTGAGCTAAATTGTTGTTGTTAGGTGCCATCAAATCGAGTCTGACTCCTAGCGACCCTCATAGGGTTTTCAATGGCTGTTTCGGGATTGCCTAGGGAGTGGGTTGCCACGTCCTTCTCCCATTTTGCAGTGCTGGGAATCGAACTCAGGACCTCAGAGACTGCAGAGCAGCGCTCTACCGACTGAGCTAAATCCCAGCCTCCGTTGGAGTTAGCGGAGGTGACAAGGCCCTGGAGATGGCCGCTGAGGATGGCTGCAGTATGTGAATGAGCTTCATGCCTGAGCCGCACGTTTAAAAACACGGAAAAGGGCGAACTGTATGTTCTTTGGATTTGCCACAATATTTAAAACTAGAACAATCTTCCTTTGGGAAAAAAAAGTCTGTAGCATACAGGAGGTGCTCAATTAATGGCAAGCCCTCCCTGGGCTTGGATAAGACTGGATAAGTAGCATCGGTTTGCTCACACAATGGAATATTATTCACTACGCAAAAGGAAGGAAGTGCTGACAAACGCTGCAATCCGGATGAACATTGAGGACTGGATGCTCAGTGGTCCAGCACCTGCAGAGCATGCAAGTGACCTTCCCCTAAGGATAAAGAAGCGGGAGTGGAGGGCGGAGCCCAGGGCTGGGCACACACCGGCTGTCCTAGCCCCCCCTGCCCTCCCAGGCAGGGCCCCCGAGCTGGGGCCAGGCCATCTGCTCTCTGGATCCATGTCCTTGTCGCTGCAACTGTCAGCCTGCGAGGCCAGCGTGCAAAAAGCCAGCACCACGCAGGCTTTGCCCGGGATCATCAAGATCAAAAGATTTGCTGGAGGAGACATAAATAGCCCCACGGCGCTCAGCTTCTGGCGTCTGAGCCGGTGGCAGGGGCCAGGCCGGGGCACCCCGGCAAGGCCTGCTGGAAACGGGGCGTCTATGGGAACCCGAGCTGCGCAGATCGCGGCACGCGGAGCCACCCCCACCCCCACCACCGCCCCCCACCCCCGTCTCCTCCCAGCCTCCGGCTCGGGCCCACTGCCTGTCACCACTTCTCTTCTAGAAGAATCTCAAGTTGGCTTTCAAATCCAAGCAGCAGAAGTGATGACAGCGACAGCAGCAGCAGCCGCCCGGCCCCTGCACGTGGAAGGCGCTAGGTTTCCGTGCAGCCCACCCTGGGTGCGGGGCGGGGCGGGCAGCCTCAGCGGGGGCGGGGCACGAGGCTAAAAACCACGCCCCTGTCCTGTCTGCTGTCCTCACCCCATCCCTAAGAGAGTTTTCATGGCTAAGTCAGCCCACGCGTGCATCACCCGCAAGGCAGGAGGGGCTTCTGTTGGGCGCCAGTGCCCCTTCCCTGTCTCTCGCCCACCTCCTGCCCACGCCGCCTGCCTGGCACCCCTGAGGACTGACAGGGCCTCCCCCTGCCCCAGCCTCACCCTTAGGTGAACGAATACATGAATATGTTAGTTAGCGATGAACTCAGAGCAGGCACAGGGGAGGAGGGAGGGAGGCAGGGAGGCGGCCGCAGGCTCCTGGGTCCCTGCTCTCCTGCCAGCCTTGGCCTCTCTGCCACCACCATCTCCCAGGCTGTGTCCTTCTGTCTCTCTGCTTCTCTGTCCGTCACTCTCTCTCACCCTGCCTCTCCTCATCTCTCTCCCCATCTCTCCCTCTCCGCTCTCTCCCTCTCTGTATTTCTGTATCCTGTCTCTGGCTCTCCATTTCTCTTTCTTTTCTTTTCTTTTTTTTTTTTTTTTTTTTTTTTTTTTTTTTGTGCGGTACTGGGGGTTGAACCCAGGGCCTCGTGCCTGCACGCTCTGCAAGTGCTGGACCACTGAGCTGCACCCCCAGCCCATTTTTTACTTTTTGAGACAGGGTCTCGCTAAGTTACGCAGACTGCCTCTGGTCTGGAACTTGCGATCCTCCCGCCTCTGCCTCCCGAGCCGCTGGGATGACAGGTGTGCACCACTGCGCCTGGCTGGCCCTCCATTTGTGTCTCTTTCTTTCCCACACACGGGACCGGGACCGCGTGCTCGCGCTGCCCTACCAGGGAGGCGCTGTTCTCATACCGCCCTCCACATGGAGCAGCCTCGGGCTGCTGAGGATGGAGTCTGGATCCAGGGGCCGCCCCGCTGGCACCCACCCCTGGCAACTCTGCTTGCACCCGGCTGCATGTGGTTCACTGGGGCCTGGGAGGTGACTGTGCTTCTGCTCCATGCCCTGAGTCTCTGTGGGGACTCGGAGCCCGAGCTGAGGATAGCCCTGGAGATCTCGGGGCTGGAAAATGGCTGAGGCCAAGCACAGGCGTAACCAGACCCAACACCTGCCGTTCACAGACAAAAGGCAGAGTTCATTCAGCTAGGCGGAGTGGGGGGGGGGGACTGTAGGCCCCTGGGGCCCAGACCCTACCAGGAGCCTCTCACCAACTCAGTGGGCTCAGGGAGCCCATGCTGCCTACCGGGAGCAGCACCCCGGCTCCCGAGGGAGTGGGCGTCAAACAAGTTCACACGAAGGAGTTGCATCCGGGGAGGAAAACTGCGAGCTGGGGTGGGAGCTGTCACCTCTCCAAGTCAAGACAACCTCCGCCAGGGGCACGGTGTCCCCAGAGGGCAGTGCAGGCACGGGCTGTGGCTCCCTGCAGCTCACTGACTCTCCCAGACTCCTGGCTGCCTCCCCAGCCCCAGGAGCCTCTCCAGCAAGCCCTTCCCGCAGCCCCTCACCAGGGACAGGTCCAGGGTGGCATCTGCTTCCCCACCAGGTGGCAAAGCCAGGAAGCAGGAAGGCCTGGCCCCCTCCCCCCAGTACACACCTGCATATAAGTTGTTGTTGCTAAGTGCCTTCGAGTTGGTATCCAACTCATAGTGACCCTGTGTACAACCGGCAAAAAACTATTGTCAGTGCTTCTCTGCTATTCATAGGGTTTTCAATGGTGGAATGATTTTTGGGAGTGGGTTGCCAGGTCCTTCTCCCAAGCCTACAGCACCTGGTATCCCCAGGCGGTCTCCCATCCAAGGACTAAACAGGTCCGACCCTGCTTAGCTTCCGAGATCTGACGGGATCAGATGCCACAGCGGTACGGCTGCAGGCATATAAGGGGCTGCATATAAGGGGCTCCCTAAATGCTGACAGGGTGAGCCCTGCTGGGGTTTGAATGTTCCCATCTCTCCCGAATCCTTCCACTGAAATCCTAACTCCCGAGGCGCTGGTGTGGAGAGGGGGCCTTTGGGAGGTGGGCAGATGATAACGTGGGCAGACCCCTCCTGGACGGGATCAGCCCTCTTCCAGGTGAGGACGAGGCGGTGCAGCCTCTGAATGGGAGAGCAGCGCCTCCCCAGGCACCGGATCTGCAGAGCCTTGATCTTGGCCTTCCCGGCCTCCAGCGCTGTGAGCCTTCAAAGCCTGAGGCTCAAGGGCCACCCGGTCCACGGGGATCTGTTAGGGCAGCCCAAAGGGACGGAGACACGCCTGGAGTGCCAGCTCAGCAGAGAGCAAAGAAATACCATGTCACAACAATGACAGTCCCCACGGGGAAGGGAGGCTGCTGTCCTGAGGGAAGAGGCACTTTCTCTGACCCACCAATGGCCGCCCGAGGAGGACAAAGGACGAGACCTTTGGCATGTGGTGAACGAAAACCTCAGAAGAGTGCGGTGAGTCAGCCACCTGCAGCCCATCCCTCTGCCTATATCCACACTCCCCAGACAAGAAGGCAGTGCCACCCAGCCTCACCCCGGCCGGTCCTCATGCTGGGGGAGGGCCCATCTCGGGGACATGAGAAGCAATGGATTCAGCTGTGGTCAGGCCAGGGCCATGAGATTTTTTCTTTCTTTCTTTCTTTTTTTTCTTTTCTTTTTTTTTTTTTTTTTTTCCGGTACTGGGGGTTGAACCCAGGGCCTCGCGCCTGCATGCTTTGCAAGTGCTGGACCACTGAGCTGCGCCACCAGCCCATTTTTTTACTTTTTGAGACAGGGTCCCGCTAAGTTACGCACACTACCTCTGGTCTCAAACTTGCGATCCTCCTGCCTCCGCTTCCCGAGCCACTGGGATCATAGGCGTGCACCACCACGCCCGGCGCTTTTTATCCTGTTTCTCAAAGAATCATGTCTTCACACCTGGGACAGGTTCACACCACGTTGGAGACCCTGGTCTTGTCCACATAACAATCATGACGTATTTGGAATACATCACTTTGCATATAAGCAATCTGCCAGCAAGGCACATGTAGGTGACCAGCGTGTGGCTGCTGCCTGCCTGAGAGAGGAGAGAGCCAGGCACCCAGGCAAGGGGTGGTAAGACCAGGCGGGAGGCTCCGGAGGAACCCAGGGCAGCAGGACGGAAAGCTACACAGGAAAAGAGAAGATGTGACCCACGTGTGTCAAAGTCAGGAAAGGATCCGGGGTGGAAGCCCATCCTTACGGGGTGGTTCAAGAGGCAGGAAGTGAGGTGTGGGCAGGGCCCTGCGGGCAGAGGGAATGGCATGAGGCACAGACACGTCACACATCCAGGCTACGTGACAGTGCCGGGGTGGGGAGAGGCACAGGACAAATAGACCAGGAGACGCCTGGCCACCCCACCCTGGAGTGTTCTACAAGCAAGAGAAAGCACGCAGGCAAACACCTGTATCTCCAGCCGAGTTAGTCCCTTTTCTGTGGCTATCACCAAACGCCGGAGCCTGGGCGAGTTTCAAGGAACTGAAGCATAGGTGGCTCACAGCTCTGGAGGCTGGGAAGTCTCAGGGCACGGCGCGAGCCGCTAGGGAGGGCGTTGTGCTGCACCACAACGTGGCTGACGAGTCACACGAGAGCCAGAGCAGCAGGCTGGATCAGGTCTCTCTTCCTCTTTGTGTAAAGCCACGAATGCATGAAGGGCCCCACCCTCGTGACCTCGTCTAACCCTCGTCACCTCCCTAATGCCCAGCCTCCAGGTACTATCAGCGTAGATGGCTTGGGGATTGAGTTTCCAACACAAGAGCTTTTGGGGACCACGTTCAAAGCACATCCGTGGCCGAGGTGAGCTGGAAGGAGACAGGAAGAGGAAGGGCAGGAGGAAGAGGAGGGCACGCACCTCCTGACCAGGCACCACGTGGCGCGCACGGGCACAGCACACCCCAGGGGAGCTCCCTACAACTCAGGGTCCCACCACGCCACGTGGCCGCCCTCCCCAGCGCGGACGGCGGGCTGTGTGCCGTCCTCCATGCCTCTGGCAGGATGACAGCCTGCCGGGGTGACACTGCTCCCGACATCCTTAGCGCTGAGGGAAGAGGCAGGAATGAAGACGAGGGACTCTCAGCGACTGCGGTTGCCCACGTCATGGCTGCCGGTATGATTTCCCCAGACTCCCTTTCTCCTCCCAGGATGTCTGAACGGCTTCACCATCTGGCAGGAGTTAAAAATACAGCTTGGAGATTTGGACAAGAATGGCAAGTGCTCCCGAAATGACTGGTGGCGGATCTTGGCCTGGCCCCACCAGTCCCCCCACACCCAGGCACTGTCAAGATGCCAGGCCGGGAAGCATCCTCAGCCCCGTGGCACCGGCCTCTTCAGACCCACCACCACCTGGGTAGACTGGTCACTATAGGATGGGTCTGCCGTATCCCCCGAAGACCCGTATCGTAAAGGCTTGGTCCCTCCTCATAGGAGGTGGTGGAGCCTTTAAGAGGCGGGGCCTAGTGGGAGGTATTTAGGTCACTGCAAGACTCTGGTCTCCTCCTCTCTCTTTTGGTTCCTGGCTGCCACTAGACGAGCAGCTGCCTGCACCACATGCTCCAGCCATGTCTTCTCCCTTGCCAAGGCCAGAAAGGAATCGGGGCCATGCAGTCACAGACGGAAACCTCAGAAAAACCATGAACCACAATAACCTTCTCTTCTTTCTAAGTTAATTACCTCAGGCATTCTGTTACAGTAACAGGAGGCTGACAGGTGCCCACAACAGGGAAGGGACATGCTATATTCCACACAGACAGAGGCAAGCAGTGGGCCCCATCTGTGGGCAAGCCAGGGGTGGAACTTCCCTTAGCCTTGGAGGTAGAGACGTGGCAGGGTGTGTTCTGAGCAAAGCTAATGGGGGAGATTAAGGATCTCTTCAAATCCTTGCTCCTCTTTCCAGGGGTCCGATTCCTTTGACCTTGAACATGGGCTGGCCTTGTCATGTGCTTGACAAACAGGATGTGGCAGAAGCCACCTTCTGGGACTTTCAAGGGCAAACACAAGGAGCCTCCCATCTCCCAGGCCTTTTAAGAACGTGTGTTTGGGGACCCCTGGGCCACCATGTAAGAAGTCAGACCCCAGAGTCCATTATCCTGGAGAGGCCACATGTAGACAGTCTGGTCAGTAGTCTCAGTGGAGCCCCGCCTTCTAGACACTTCTACAGGTGCAGGCATATGAGTGGAAGCATTCTGTGGCCTCTAGACCAGCCTGTCCACCAGATGAATGTCATGAGCAACTTCCCCTGACCATACAGGGAAGAGAAGAACTGCCTGCCAAGCCCTGCCCAAACCTGGATGGGCAAATCTCGAGATATAATAACAAGATGGTTGTTTTAAGACTAAATGTTACCTTACTACACATCAACGAATAGAGTATTTCGAGCGAGTGGGTGACTGAGTCATTTGTTGAAGCATTGATTTTTTCATTTGACTGTTGTTGTTGTTAGGTGCCATCGAGTTGGTATCCAACTCATAGCGACCCTGCGTACAACAGGAGAAACACTATTGTCAGTGCTTCTCTGCTGTTCATAAGGTTTTCAATGGCAGATTGATTTTTGGGAGTGGGTTTCCGGGTCCTTCTGCCAAGCCTACAGCACCTGATGTTCCCAGGCCGTCTCCCATCCAAGGACTAACCAGGCCCGACCCTGCTTAGCTTCCAAGATCTGATGGGATCGGATACCACAGGGGTACGGCTACAGGCTTCATTTGATAGATATTCATTAAAACCTACCCTGAGACCAGACCACGTACAGAAAAATCAGACACAATCAATTTACTCTTCTTCTCCCCAGGATCTTCTAGGCTGCTTCGTGGTACCCACAAAGTTTGTGTGCACCCACCACTATGTTTGGCAGCTTTCTCCCCAAAGGTCTGCTACTTCTGGGTTCCACTGCCAATATCCCATGTCCAGTTCCTGCCCTTGTCCTCATTCTCTCTGGGTAAGGACAGGGTATGTGAGCTGTTCTTGTTCTGTCTCTAGAACAAGTTTTATTAAGCTCTAAAAAGTCTCTCATGCACAAAAATAAACAACAACGGAACTACCATAAAATATCGCATTAGAAAGTACCTATTTAACACACACACAAAAAAAGTCATGGGGAAATGGAGGAACAGAAACATGAGAACAACAAAATTATATCTGTAAATCCCACCTTACCAGTAATTATATTAAATGTAAGTGGGTTTAACATGCCAATCAAAAGGCAAAGGCTGGCAGAATGGATAAAAAAACAACGTAATCCAGTTACACATGGTGTATAAGAGACTCCTTTAGATTCAAGGACACAAAGAGGTTGAAAATAAAAGGATGGAAAATGACATACCAGGCAAATAGTAACCAAAAGAGAGTTAGAGTGGCTATACTAATATCAAATAAAAGAGAATTTAGGAAAAATACTGTGACTATGAACAAAGAAGGAAATTTTATGATAAGAGGGTCATTCCATCAAGAAGAGGTAACCATTATAAACATACATGCACCAAACAACGGAACCCGAAAACATACTAAGCAAAACCTGACAGAAATAAATGGAGAAATAGATAATTCAAGAAGAATAGCTGGGAGCTGGGTATGGTGTCTCATGCTTGTAATCCCAGCACTTGGGAAGCTGAGGCAGGAGGATCACAAGTTCAAGGCCACTCTGGGCTACAAAGCAAGACATTGTCTCAAAAAAATAGATGAAAAAAAAAAAAGAAGACAACTGGGAACATTAATGCTCACTTTCAATAATGAATAGATCAACTAGGCAGAAAGTCAACAAGAAAACAGAAGATATAAACAACACTGTAAATGAATTAAATCTAATGGACTTCTACAAAACACTTCACCCAAAAGCACAATACATGTTTTTGTCAAGGGTATACGGGGCATTCTCCAGGGGAGACCATATCTTAGACCTCCAAATGTGTCTCAGTAAATCCAAAAGGATGGAACTCACACAAAGTATGTTCTCCAAACATAATGGACTACAATTAAAAGTGTCCCCTAAGAATGTCTAGACGACAGCTCTGATTGGGATGTGCTTCATTGAATCTTGCTCAAACCACCACCACACTTTGCCTTTTTGTGCCTCAGTTTTCCATCTGTACAATGGGGACAATCATGGTTCCTACTTCACAGAGGTGTCGCAAGTGTTTATAATAAACAGTCATCACAGTGACTATTCCTCATTATTCACCGGGGGTGGTAATAACAATCCTTTATGCTCCATCTTGGAGACATGCATCTGTATAATAGCACGAGCTTTGAAAATGCCTTAGCTCCTGTTATTTAACATGGTCCTCACTGCAGCGCTGTAGGGTCATTGGCTAAAAGAGATCTAAGTACAGTGATTTATCTCAGTTGGTAGAGCGCTGCGCTGCAGTCTCTGAGGTCCCGAGTTCAATTCCCAGCACCGCAAAAATGGGAGAAGGGCCTGGCAACCCACTCCCAAGGCAATCCCGAAACAGTCAGCCATTGAAAACCCTATGAGGGTCGCTGTGAGTCAGATACCGACTCGACGGCACCTAACAACAACAACAAGTACAGTGATGTCTATTCAGCCCTCAGCTCACAGTAGTTACTATCGAGAACAAGCAGGCCAGCACGTGGGTAGAAATCAAATGGAACGGTCAGGGTTACCCGGGACATCCCTCTGAGGTAGAAGAGCTTTACCAACCTTAAAGTGAGAAGTGGGTAGAAGAAATGCCCTCAGAAGGGTGAGACAAAGATGTGAGCATGCGGTGGGCTATGAGAGGGGACGGAATTCCAGATGTTTTTGCTTTTTTGTGCAGAGCTCCCCATTCAGTTTTAATAATACTAAGTTTCTACCCCTTTACAATGTTTGAAGAGTCTTTAACTGAGAGGTACATGGGTGCACATGACACATCTTATAAAGGGTTGGATTAAAAATCAGTTGTGTTCAATATACAGAAAGATAAATAGAGTGGGAGAAGGACCCGGCAGCCCACTCCCAAAAGTCAATCCACCATTGAAAACTCTATGAACACCAGAGAAGCACTGACAATAGTATTTCCCCTGTCGTATGTAGGGTCCCTATGAGTCGGATACCAACTTGACGGCACCTAAAAACAACAACAAATAGATAGAGAGGTAATAGATGGATACATGCCAAAACCCAAACCACCTCCTTCCAAACCCCATGACTTCTGATTGGCATTCGTTTCTTCCCAGCCTAGGAAGCGATGCCAGTTAGCGGGGGTGCCCTGTACGTTTATGTACCTTAGGGATTAACCTCTAGGAGGAACTGATGTCTTATGACCCTGTTTTACAGGAATGGAAGCTGAGGGACAGAGAGGTTAAATCCCCGGCCACAGGAGATCCAGCCAGTCTGTGGTGGAAGGAGCTGAGACTGAGGCCAGCAGACTGGCTGCAGAGTCGGTGTCCTGACCACGGTGCTGGCCACATTCCACACGTGGACCCCAGCCCACCTGGGGGCTGGCTCTCCCTTCCACAGGGGCGAGTGAGCCAGGCTCCTCCCAGGTGCAGAGAGCTGGAGGCCGATCCCAGGACACCACCAGCCCCTCACCCACAGTTCCTAGAGCTGAGGCAAACGCAGAGCCACACGGCAGCCGCCACCCGGAGCCTCTCCCTCCTGGCCGAGCTCGTCTGCCCTTCCCGCATGGGCAGCAGTGGAAAGACAAGGGGCGTCCCGCACCTCCATCCAAAACCCGCCTCCACCAGCACCGCTGAGTCAGGGCCTCCACCGTGGCCTCCACCTCACTGCCTTTGCCAGCCCTAGGACCAGTGACCCTGTCGACGTGTGAGTCCGGCCACGCCCCTCCTCCACTCAGCACCTGCCAGGGTCCCCTGTCTCCCTCAGATTGAAGCCAAAGTTCCAAAGCGACTCTGCAGCCCTTCTGGCTCTCCTCCTTCACCCCGCTCCCCTCCACGCCTCTTCCCCGACTGCTCCCCACCCTGTGCCTCAACCACACCAGGCACACTCCCTGTCCTGGGCAGCCCCGACGGGAGAGCCACCTATCACTGTCCCCAGAGTAGAGACAGGGAAACTGAGGCTTGGAGAAGTTCATGCCGCATGCGCAGGGGCAGAAAGTAGAAGCGGGTACCATGGCCAAGACCCTGTCCGGAGCCTTCCCTGAGTTTTCCATACCGGCTATCCATCCTGTTCCATTCCGCTGCAGGCTGTTTGCAGACCCCTGCGGCCCATCCACAAATCTCATCTGCATAAGGGTCCCTATAGCCTGTGGCCAGCATCACTGCACGCGGGCTGAGGACTTGTGCGAGCGCTGAGCCCGTGGGAAGCAGAGGGATCTCACTCCGTGCCCCGATCGCAGGGTGCCAGACACTGCGAAGGCAGCTGCACAACGGAGGGGACCTGGCAGCCCTGCAGCTCCAGGACAGCCCTGAGGACGCCCCAGCTTCCACCCATAGCAATCCACACTCCCTGAGGGCAGATGGCGGCCACCGGGGCCTGGGCCCCACCCTTCGGTTCTCTGCAGGAGGGACTCACATTACAAATAGGCAGGACTCCCAACCCCTCTTGAGCTCCCAACAGGATGCTGGGGATGCAGCCGGAAAGGGGCACAGGTCCCCATGACCCCACATGAGTTGGTGTCCCCGGAGCCCTGTGTGCATGGGGACATGCGAATGCATGAGCTGCTCCCCGCCCCAGCTTTCCAGGCGGTCACCAAAGGCTCACACACGTGGGACGGGGAGTCAAACCAACTGAAGATCAGCGTCCAGCCCTGGCTAGGTGCTCAGCGGCGTGGACGGCGCGTCTCACGCACGCTCGCACCTGCTCCCTGCAGAGGCCCGCCCGCCGGGTGCCACCACCGCTGGCTGCTTTGTGGCGAAGGGACTGGGACTCCTGGAGGCAGAATGACTTCCCCAAGGGGGCCCAGGTAGAAAGTAAGAAGCCCAATGTAACGCTCAGAGTTGACAGCCTCAGTGGCCTCTGGGTGGACGACGAGGCTGGAGTAACTCCGCCTCCTGGAGCCCGGAGTCTGGCTGAGCTGACTACACCATCTTGGGCACGGCCCAAAGGCTCCACAAAGCAACTGCACAACGCATTCAGCATTCGTACAGCAGCGCAGAGCAACCGCGACGCTCTGGGCTCTGGGGGCAGACAGACCTGGGTGCAAATCCTGCCTCTGCCACTGGGTGACTGTGGACAAACTGCTCAACCTCCCTGAGCCTCAGTTTTCATATCTGCAAAATGGGATGGTAAGATCCAGACCTGTCTCGGGTTGGAGCATCAACATAGATACTAAGGAAAATGTGCCCAGCACACGGCACCTGGAAAGGACTCACGTCTCACTGTGCTCTCACCCTAAACGAAGCAGCATAAGCTTAGGGAGCACATGACAGGCCTTTTGTCCTGTTCCTTTGTGACCCTGGCCTCCTCCAGGAAGGAGAGCTGAGCATTTCAAACTAGGACTCACAGAAGGCACGGTGTGGGAGGGGTCACCTAGTCCTCCTCCCCAGCCTCTGCAAGTGTGACATCTGGGTTCTAAGCAGGCTACACATCCTGGGCTGCTCCGTGCCCATCTGACTCCTCCTGGCCCAGCTGCCCTCGCACAGACCTGTCACAGTCACCCAGGGCACCTGGTACCCACAAACACTCCCTGTGCACAGACACACTGCGTGGGCTGCGCCATATGCCTGATACCTGCCCCCTCCGCCTCACTCCTAAAGCCCCGGCTCACACGGCACCTCCTCCAGGAAGCCTGTGGGAATGCCCACAGCTGGCCACCTGCTTCCTGCCCTGGGGCTGCACACTGCTTGGCCCCATTCCCTACCGTCCCCATCTGCACGTTTCCCTGTGCAGGCAGTGGGGGAGCTGCCTTAACCTAGGACAAGACTCTCGCCTGCCTGTGCGGCCCAAGAAAGGGTGCCTAGAGGAGGGAGGGCTGCGTGTCTGCAGCTCTGAGCTGCCCTCCCCCACACACACACAGCAGCCCCGCCCCAGATGCTCACACCCCATCCACATGGTCCTAAACGCCCTCAAGGGTGCAGCGCTGGGCAATAAAGCAAATATTGCGAAACCTAAATTGCAGAACCTGGCAGGAGGGAGGGGCGCTGTTCTGCTCTGCACGGGGCTTCCTACTTCATTGTATGTCTGAAGACGCTGGGGCCAAACAATCCTCAAAAACACTCCTGGTACTGCAGCCATCCCACAGGGCCAGGGGCCACAGGCGAACCCATGCCTACTCTCCCCATGCAGAAGTTGTTGTTGTTGTTAGGTGCCGTCGAGTCGGTATCCAACTCATAGCGACCCTCATAGGGTTTTCAATAGCTGACTGTTTCGGGATTGCCTTGGGAGTGGATTGCCAGGTCCTTCTCCCATGTTTGCAGTGGTGGGAATCGAACTCGGAACCTCAGAGACTGCAGCGCAGCGCTCTACCCACTGAGCTAAATCCCAGCCCCCATGCAGAAGTGGCCGTTCTCATTTTTTCATTTGTCCTGGGGAGAGAAAGCAACTCAAAAAGGCTGGAGCTCAGTTTTGCTTGCAAAATCTACGCTTCTGGGAAGCGGCTGAGGCAGGGGCTGGGTCTTACAAACCCTCGCCCGGGGCCGGCCACAGGGCGGCACCGACGGTCCCCAGAGCAAGCCCAGGGCAGGTGCAGTGGAGCGGGGCACCGTCCAACTCAAAGCTGCAGCTCTTCAGGGATGAAAGCAGAAGTGCGTGGCATGTGCAATAACTGCTCGGGGCCACCCTGCCTAAGCCAAGAGATGGGTCCCCTGCAGGCGCAGGACTCAACTCTCAAAGGCCCTGCTGCCCAAGAATTGCATGGATGCCTCTGGGTTCCGCCCGGCCCATAGCTGGGGCAATTCCGGCTGCAGCCTGGCCTGGGGCCGCCCTGGGTGGAGGGCAGGGAGTGGGGAATCTTCTGAAGTCAGGCGGCCTCAGGGTCACATCTGCAGCTTTTGCCGCATTTCAGCCAGGTGGCTTCAGTTTTTCTGGATTCCAGTGCTGCCCAAACACCTGGCTCACCTGTGTTTGTTTCTTCGGTGGCTCCGTGGCCATCATTTGGGGGCCACCCTGACAAGCACAGAACGGAGCACTTCCTAAGCGAGGCCGAGCATTGCTCTCTTTCATAAAAAAGAAATACATAAAAACGTAAAAACAGAAAACGGCACAAAGGACCTGATGAGCTGTCAAAACAGTGTCACAGACAAAACAGCTGACAAATAGCCACGCAGATGATAAAAAAAAAAAAGTGATGTTCTCAGACGCCTGATTCCAGGCATCTTCCACGTGACCAGCTGCTCGTGGTAAAGCCTCGAAATCTGAGGTCTCCGCAGGGCACCGCGGGCCCGAATCCCCAGCAAACCTTTCACGTCGGAAGCACAAGGCGCCCTGATCTGCACCTAGCTGTTTTTCTCAGCTCCCGCTAGACAAAGCGCTCCCTGATTTATTTTCCAGGTTGTAAAATAATAATTTGCTTAGCTTGTCAGACGGCTGGGAGCAAGCTTCGGAGGCACACCCCCTCAGCCTTCTGCAGACTCCACCATCTGCTGGAAAATCAGAAAGCCTCACCCCACTCCCGCACAGTTGAATACATTTTGTCCAACCAGGACGGCTGTCCCGAGGCAGGGTGCAGCTTGTTCCTGACGAAGGGACATCCTCCCAGCACTGGATACACACTTTATCTCGTCGAGGGGAGCAAGAATAGCATTTAGTGAAAATATGAACACGGTGTCTCCGGCCACCAGTTTCTCAGCCACGATCAGGGATCAGGAAAAAAGGTTCCCTCCCCGCCTCTTCCCAGAGCACTCATCTTTGCTCAGAGGGGAAAAGGCAGTCAGCCTCTGACCCCAGGCTCGGCACCTCCAAGCCACCTTGAGCAGCTGGGATTTAGCTCAGCGGGTAGACCGCTGCACTGCAGTCTCTGAGGTCCCGAGTTCAATTCCCAGCACCGCAAAAATGGGAGAAGGACCTGGTGGCAATCCACTCCCAAGGCAATCCCGAAACAGTCAGCCATTGAAAACCCTATAAGGGTCGCTATGAGTCAGATACCGACTCGACGGCACCTAACAACAACAGCTACCTTGAGAGGCAGCACACATCCCAGAGGCTCCTTGCCCGGGCCCCCCTAAGTAAGGCTTTCTGCCTTGTCGGGCTGTAGTCAATTAGGACAAACCGGTTTCATCCCGCCGCCCCCTCCTCCACAGCCACCCTTGAGTGTGCCCCGAAATGATGCGCCACCGTCACGGTGAATGTCACCACCAACCCAGGCAGAGCACTTGTCTGGAAAGTCAACAGAGAGTGAATGCCACTGGAAACCTCCCCCAGAGTGAGTCACCAATTTGGAGCTTCAGAAAAGCGTCCCCTCAGAGTGATGTGCGCGGTGACAGCCCGGGAGCGGGGAGCGGAGGAGGTCCCTCCGCCGGGCCTCTCCCCAGCCGCTGGAGGATGCTGTTTACTTCTGCCGAGGAACGTCATAGGATCAAAGGCTCCCCTAGAAGAGATCATCGGCTGCAATCCTCGCCCCTCCACGCTTCCACCGCGTGTGATGTGGAGGCCCCGGCTCAGTGACAAGGCTGGGCACAGCAGGAGGAAATCTTTGCATGCCAGGCTTCCCGGGGAGGGAATCTGATCATTCCACAGCACCAAAGCCAGGGGGTGGGTGGGTAAGATCAGGAGCCCGTCCGCCTCAGCCCCAATCCTGGCTCCACCGCCAGGCAGATGGCAGGGCTTAGGCAAGGCACGCGGCCTCTCTGAGCCTCTGCTTCACATCTGTACAATGGGAGCAGCAACTGCAGAGTGGCTGGTAGCGGGGATAGGACAAGGAGGTCAGTTGCAAACACAAGGGCCTCGAGCCAGCAGGCACACAGGAACCCCTCAGGGGCACCCACCCCTGCTGCCCTGGATTTGGTGCTGTACCATCATCAATATCTGCAGCCATACCACCCTGGCATCCAATCCCTCAGATCTCGGAACCTAAGCAGGGTCGGCCCTGGTTAGTCCTTGGATGGGAGACCGCTTGGGAACACCAGGTGCTGTAGGCTTGGGAAAAGGACCTGGCAGCCCACTCCCAAAACAATCTGCCATCGAAAGCCCTACAAACAGCAGAGAAGCACTGACAATAGTGCCAGGCATGGCACAGTGGTGGGGAGGGTTTTGTTCTGTTGTACATAGGGTCACTATGAGATGGACCCGACTCAACGGCACCTGACGACGACAATTCACCAATACCAGATGCACCCACGGAAGTTCGATCTGACTTACTAACGCAAAACATGACCTTTTCGATCAACCCTTCCCCTCCCAGGCTTAACCCACTCAACAAATACCCCCTGGACACCTACTGGGTGTGCAACCTCCCATCGGAGAAGGCAGTTCTTCGAGAAACAGATCCTTAGAATGCAGCCGGCCACACATTGCATATGAATGCTGACGTCAGGGCAACATCAACAGTGATAAGAGAACCACACGGCCCTCTAAGCAAAGGCACCACGCGCCACGCTAGTGTCTTCTTGCCGTTATCCTCTTCCCTAGAGCTGAGGAGCTCATGATGACATTTGAAGTGGTAGTTGAGGGGGTCTCGGAGAAAGAGTCTAAAAGTTTCTGGGCTCAGAAGCTTCCAGCACGCCCACGCATCCCATCCTGCCTGGGTGAGGTGGTATCAAGCCGCTATCCCAGGGCACCACAACTCCCGTCTCTGCAGAGAGCAGTGGGCTCCAGACTGAGGCTGGAGGCCACATAGGAAAAGACCAGGCACGCTCACCGCCTCCTGAGGACCGCCATCTGCAAAGGCTGGCGGAAGTGGAACCCAGTCTCCCAGCATGCTGTAGACTTGCACTGACCTGTCATCTCTGCAAATGCACACTCAGTTACCATGGCCAACCCCGACCTGACTTCTGGACAGCCTCTCCCCATGGTCCCAGGGTCCCCACGCCACGCCTCCTGCACCTGACCTGAGGTCTCACCTCCCGCCTGGGCTCAGCCAGCCCTGAGAAATGAGAACCTGACAGGCACAGGAAGAACCAGACCTGCCTGAAGCACCCAGTAGGTGCCCACTTTCCCTCTGCCCACTATCTTCAGAGGGCTGGGATTGAGCTCAGTTGGTAGAGCGCTGCGCTGTAGTCTCTGAGGTCCCGAGTTCAATTCCCAGCACCGCAAAAATGGGAGAAGGACGTGGCAATCCACTCCTAAGGCAATCCCGAAACAGTCAGCCATTGAAAACCCTATGAGGGTCACTATGAGTCAGATACCGACTCAAGGGCACCTAACAACAACAACAACAACAACAACTATCTTTAGACGAAGAATGAAAAGTGGCTGGGATCCTTCCTCCTTCACCGGTGTTTCAGGAAAACTGAGGTTAGGAAAGGCAGCGCGCCCTGTCCCACAGTCCCCAGCAGGGCTGTACAGAGCTGGGCCTCAGACCCCAGCTCATCCACCACAATCACATCCCTATGGGGGGCATTCATCTCCCGCCTCCCTTTTCCTCTCCTGTCTCCAAGCACATCTATGAGGGTTCTGCACACAGTAGGTATTTCATAAAGGCTCCCAAGAGGTTGGTTATCCGTTGCTCTATTCCCATTTTGAAAGGTGGTCTCCAGTGCCCCAGGAGCCCAAGCACATGAGCAGGCAAGTAGGATATCAGGGACCCAGCGCACATCAGCGGAGCCTCCTGGCAGATGGAGGAAGTACCGGCATGCCCCTTCCCAAAGGGCGGGGAAACCCATGAGATGCAGGAAGACCGGGCTGGCTCACCATCCCGCAGAGAACCCTGGGTCCCTCCCAGGCTCGCTGCCCACCATGCGCTCTCTGGGCACCAGCAGACCGGGCTTGTCCGAAGTGGACATTCAGAATATGGTGAGCACATTCAAGTCCAGATGCTGCCCTGGACCTAGACTGCAGAGAGAGGATGGTGCTGCCACCTGCTTTTCTTAAAAGTGACGCTACACTTATTTTAAAGGTGACACAGGCTGTAGCTGTGTGTTGACGGGGGAAGCCAGTGGAGGCAGAGCTGGGGGGCTCTGAGACACAACCCCAGCACTGGCACCCACAGTCTTCCCCCAAGCCCCAACGCCAAGGCTTCCTGGGACGCTGGGGATTCCGGGGGTGGGGGGGGGGCAGGGAAGAATGCCCCCGTCTCTCAGAATTCTTCTGTCGCTACACTCCACTTGGTCACCAGGGGTGACTTTGAAAAGAGAAAGGGACTCCATCCTCCGGGACAGTTGTGAAACGTTTGCCCACCAACGTGTGTCACTGTTTCCTATGAAAACAGGGACCCGTGTCGCTGCCCTAGTGCCACCTCCCGAAGCCACTGGGGACTTCACTTGGGCAGCCTGGGCTTTTCTCTCCATGCCTAGGTGAGGCAAAAGGGCCCAGCCCTGCACGCGGCGCCTGCTGACCCACAACCCTGGCGGAGGCCCTGAATGGGAAGCGAGTCTCGCCCAGGAGGCTGCCGGGCTCTGAGCTCTCAGCGACACCACAGCCTCGGCCCCCCAGACGAGCAGAGAGCAGGAGTGGCCGCCCCCAGCCTGCCCCGGAGAGCAGCGGGTCGAGGAGCGCAGGGGGCCCTGACCCCTCGATCCTCTCCTGCCGCTGGGTGCTGGGCGATGCCAGCGGCACTGCCGGGGGGCCCCCCGCGCTCCAGGCAGGGTGGCGGCTGCCCCGCTTCCCACGCCACAGCAGGTGCAGCCCGGCCCGGGTGCGGAAACAGCCGATGCCAGGACACCCACTCCCGGGCATCGGGGATCCCCTCCCCCGCCTCGGGCCAGCACGAACTCCGCACCGGTCATGTGCCCCCGGAGCCTCCCAGGACCCCCGTCCCGCAGCGACTGACGCCCCCCGTGTGCCCCCGGTGGTCCCCAAGCCGGAGGGGCACGAAGAGGCGCGGAGCGCGCGGACCGGCACCCAGGGTCGCTGCGCCCCGCCCGATGGCGCCGAGCCGGGGACGGCGGGCCCCTCCCCCGCGCCCCCTAATCCCGGGTCCGAAATAGCCCGGCTAAGCCGCCCGGGGCGGGGAATTAACCCGGCCGCCCCGCCGGCCCGAGGCGTCCAGTCAGGCAGGCAGCGCGGGGTCCGCCCCGGGGCCGCGACGCGCACGGGACCCGCGCCGGCCGCGCCCCCATGCCCCGGCCCCGAGATCGCGCCCCGCCCCGCGCCCCCGGGAAGTTGCGCCCGGCTTACTCGTCGCGGCGGCCGCCGAGCTCGGGGATGGCGCCGAGCGGCGGGCCCGGGTCGGCGCGGCGGGCGCACGCGGCCAGGTGGCGCCGGTGGCGCTCCAGCAGGCCGGCGTTCTCGCGGCTCAGCCGCGCCACTTGGCGCTCCAGCTCCTCGATGCGCCGCCGCCGGCGCGCCAGCAGCTCCTGCTGCGCCGCCACGATCCGGGTCAGCTCCCGCAGGTACGCGGCCGCCGCGCCCGGGGGCTCGGCCGCGCTCGCCATCGCCCCGGTCAGGCGGCCATGCTGCGCCGGGGACGGCGGCGCGGGGCTCGCCCGGGGGGCGCGGCGGCGCGGCGCGGGGCTGGCGCGGCCCCGCCTCGGCTCCCGCCTCCGCCGGCGCCCGCCCGGTGCGCCCCCCGCGCGCCTCCGGCTCCCCGCGGGGCCGGCCGGGCGCGGAGCTGCGGCCGCCGCGGGCAGGCGAGGAGTTTGCAAAGTGCCGGCTGCGACGCGAGGGGGAGCGGGAGCCGCGGGGCGGGCGGGGAGGAGGCGCGAGAGCGAGAGCGCGAGCGCGGGAGGAGAGGGCGCCGCCTGCCGGGCCCGCCCCGCCGCCCCGCAGCCCGGTCCGCGCTCAGCGCTCAGCCCCCAGCCCCTAGTCCAGTACCCAGTTTGCCAGCAGCAGGACCCGCTCTCTGCCCCTCTCCCAGCCACTCTGATGTATAAACTTAATCAAAAGTAATCCGGAAAAATCTCTCTCTCTACTACCGACCCATGGTTTTAAGTCAAGTGTGAGTTAAAAAAAAAAAAAACATCGTGAACTCATGAGAACGTTCACATTTTTTACAGATCTAAGTCTACTAAGGGCTGGGATTTAGCTCAGTTGGTGGAGCGCTGCGCTGCAGTCTCTTGAGGTCCCGAGTTCAATTCCCAGCACCGAAAAATGGGAGAAGGATTTGGCAATCCACTCCCAAGGCAATCCCGAAACAGTCAGCCATTGAAAACCCTATGAGAGTCGCTATGAGTCGGACACGACTTGATGGCACCTAACAACAACACGTTTACTAAACAACGAGTTTGCTTTATAGTGGCAGAGTCAAGTCTCCCAGACTACCTGTCCCTTCCTGGCTGCAACGAGAAGGTACCCATGAAGCTTCCGTGATTTCTACAGTGTTGAGCCACCAAGGCCCTTTCATGGATCCTCCACTCAGGCTCCCAGATTCCACGAAGTTCACTCACACAGTAAAGCACCACCTAAGCACTTGCCTACCTGCAGCAATTTGTTTTGTTTCTTTGAGCCTCAATTTCCTCAGCTGTAAAGTTTTCTATTTCTTGACTATTTTAATCTTTATAAATTTCACATTCCAAATTTCTTTGAACGAAACTTATTTTTGATACTAAAGAGTTGTTTCCATTATTTCTTGTTTTCTAGCCAATGTATTTTAAGGCTATAAATTTGCCTCTGGGTAAAGCTTTGGCTACATCTCATAAGCCTCTAAAACTTTAGTATTTACATTTTGATGGCATAGCCTTTGTTAAGGCTGGTGTTACACTGGTTTCACTGATACTTGATGTGCCATACCCATGTTTGTGGATATCCCTCCACCTCCATAAGAGGATGAGCCTGCCTGAAGAGACCTGAGACCCTCCAGGGCACGAAGCCCTCCTTGGGTGTCCCCTGGGTCACCCACAGCCAGGGTTCCCACTTAGGGACAAGGCCCTCTTCATGATGCACATTGGCAGCTATTGGCTGGCAGCTCAGGCCCTACTGGGAAATTGCCCTGTGCTAAGAGGGTCTGCCTTGGAATGCGCAAGGCTATATCCCCCTTCCCAGGTCCCTCATTTGGGACTGGCCCATGCAGGAGGCTCAACAGCCCGGCCCCCTTGCCTCAATCAGGGCCAATCTGCAGAGTCTCGCCAGCTCCACAGCCCCCAAGAGGGTCTGCACCAACACAGCACAGCGCTCCTCCTCTCTCTCTCTCTCTCTCTCTCTCTCTCTCTCTCTCTCTCTCTCTCCTAGTCCTGCCCTTTTCCTGTTTCCATGGGGTGTGCCTGAGAGCATTGCCCAGGAGAGCTCCAAACATGCACACCACTACCCACTGCCACCTCAGAACACCTCTCTGGGCAGTAACCTAGGGTATCACCTTTCCCACTCTCCAGCCTGTCTTCACACCACTACCTTCACCATGTTAGGATGTGTAGGATGTCCATTGGATTCAATGACTCTAATAAGGTCTCCCTGCTTTGTGCACAGAAAGTCTAAAAATTTAAGAAACCAATAACCTGCTTTTCCAGTGTTAAAACTGCATAACTTCAAAGTCAAGTAGTTTAAACTGAACTGTAGAAAAGAAAACGTAAAAGAAGATGTATGAACTTCAATAAAAATAAACATAACAAATGTGGAGTAGGAGACATAGAAAGGGGAACAACATTATTTATAACCACTTATTAACTTTTACTATTATTGTTCACATTCTTCTCCATAAGAACATTCATCTTTTTAATATTACCATTGGTTGTGGAAAACTCATTTTCCTCTAGAAACTTTCCCTTGAGTGCTTTCTGACTCACCGTAATAATTAGGGCTGGCTGCTTCCTAGGCTTGCTACACAGCTATCATTGGGCATTTCTTGGCATGACACTTCTGGATTGGGTCCACTGTTAAATTATAAGGGTTTTGTAGACATTCTACACACAGTGTTTTGTTGGATAGTTTGCAAATACTTTCCAAATATTAGTGCTTGTCTTTCTTGAATTCAGTTTCTATTTTGCAGTTTATATCCTCAGGCAATTCTCCCAGAGGCTGCCTAGGAGAAGGTCTTTGAGTCTTTATTTGTCTGAAAGTATTTTGCCTTTGTACTCAATTGATAGTTTGGCTGGGTATAGAATTCCAGATTAAAAATCAATTTCCTCAAAACTTGGAAAGTTTAGCTCTGTTTCCCTCTATCTGTCAGTGCAGCTAATGCTTGCCTAGTTAGTGCTGCTAATGCTAGCTGACCAGGACATTTGGAAATTTGGTAGAGACATTTTTGGTCATCCCAATAACTGGGGGCATTCTGGTATTTGATGGGCGGAGCCTGGGATACAACATGCAGAGGAGTCCCATCCAACAAAAACTATCCCACCCAAATTGCCAAAAAGTAAAACAAAGTTAGCCATATGTGGTGGCTCATGTTTATAATCCCAACTCTAGGGAGAATGCGTCAGGAACATTGCTACAAATTTGATGCCATCCTGGACTACACAGGAAGTTCTAGGCCAGCCTAAGCTACAGACTAAGACTCTCTCTCAAAAAAAAAGAAAAGAAAACAGCAACACTCATGGAAGAGGTAAGAGGATCACAAGTTTGAAGCCAAAGGCAGACTGTGCAACTTAGCAAGATCCTGTCTCAAAATAAAAATAAAAATGAAAACTGGGCTGGGGAAGCAGCCTAGGGGTAGAACACTTGCAAAGTATGTGTGAGGTCCTGGGATCAACCCCCAAGTACCAAGTACCGGGAAAAAAGAAAAAAAGGTTGGAGGACTTATGCTACTACCATGGTGCATGCCTCTAGGCCCAGCTCTGCAGAAGGCCAAGGCAGGAGGATCCTGGTTTGGATGCTGTATGCAGACTATGCAACTTGGCAAGACTCTGTCTCAAAATAAAAAAAAATTTAAAAAGGGGCTAGAGGTGCAGCTCAGCTGAAGAGCACTTGCCTAGCATGTCGGAAGCCCTGGCTTCAACTCCTAATACTGCTCCCTCAAAAAAAAAAAAAATGGTACTAGTGTAAAGAAACTATATAAACATATATAATATAAATATATATGATAAATATATAAAACTTCTAGACAAAAGTAAAAGGAAATCTAATGACCTTGAGTTTGGCGAATATCTTAAACATGACACCAAAAACCTGAACTTTAAAAGAAAATATCCATAAATTGGACTTCATTACATCACAACATAAGCCTTGCTCTTCAAAAGGCATTACTAAAGCCAGGTGCGGGGATCCACTACTGTAATCCTAGCGACTTGAGAGGCAGAGGCAGAAGGAGCCCAGGTTTGAGGCCAGAGGTAGCCGGTGTAACTTAGTGACACCCTGTCTCAATTTAAGAAATAAAAGGGGGCTGGGTGTGCAGCTCAGTAGCAGTGTGCTTGCAAAGCATGCAGGAGACCCCAGCTTTAGCCCCCCAGTACCGCAAAAAAGAAAGGTGCTAACAAACAATGGGGAAGTCAGCTTGGCATGGTGGTGCACACCTGTAATCCCAGCGACTCAGGAGCCAAGGCAGGAGGGGCTCAAGTTCAAGCTCAGTCTGAAACATCACAAGACCATGTCTCAAAGGTGGAAGGAAAGGAAGGGAAAGGAAGGGAAAGGAAAGAAAGGAAGGGTGCAAGGAAAAGGCAATTCATGGTCTGGGAGAAAACATTTGCAAACCATCCAACAAAACTCTGTGTGTAGAATATGTACAGAGCCCTTACAATTTAGTAATAACAAGAAAAATCAACTCAATTAAAAATGGTTAGGAGATTTGAACGTTCCTGCAGCGTTAGCCCTGTGGCATCCGATCCCGCCAGATCTCGGAAGCTAAGCAGGGTCAGGCCTGGTTAGTACCTGGATGGGAGACCGCCTGGGAACACCAGAAGCTGTAGGCTTGGGAGAAGGACCTGGCAACCCACTCCCAAAAATCAATCTGCCATTGAAAACCCTATGAACAGCAGAGAATCACTGACAATAGTGTTTCCCCTGTTGTACAGAGGGTCGCTATGAGTTGGATACCGCCTCGACAGCACTTAACAACAACAACAACAAGATTTGAACAGATATTTCATTGTAGAATATGTACAAATGACAAGCTGGCCTGTAAAAACATCATTAGTCACTAGGAAAATGCAAAGTAAAACCTCAATGATTTATATTTGACATCCAAAGCACAAGCAAAAGAAAAACTGGATAAACCGGACATCATCTGAATGAAAACCTTCTGTGCCTCACGGAATGCAAATTAAAGTGAAAAGACAAGTCATAAAAAGGGAGAAAATGTTTGCCAATCATATATCTGGTTAGAGACTTGCGGCTAGAAGGCAAAACAACTTGTACAACTCAATAATAAAAAAAGACAAACAATCCAACTTAAAAAATGGGTGAAGGATCTGAAAACACATTTCCCCAAACAAGATGTAATAAGCGTATGGAAAGATACTCGACATCATCCGCCATCAAGGGACTGAAAACCAAAACCACGACATACCTCGCGTGCCCCCTAGGTAACCGGCAGACAGTCACAGGTGTTCCTGACGCTGTGGAAAAATTGGATCCCTCGTCCACCGCTGGTGAGAACGTAAAACCCACAGCTGGCAGGTCCTGAAACCTCCATACGCCCCAGCCATACCTATAGAAATGGACCCAAGGGAACTGGTCACGTTCTGAATCTTGAAAATCTTCTGCCAAGTGAAGAAGACCCCGCAAGGGCCAGTGATTGTGTGATGTCATTCACTGACAATGTCCAGAGAAGAAAAAACTACAGACACTGAGTAGGTGAACCGTTGCCTGGGACTGGGGTGGGGCAGGTGGCGGTGAGTGCTGGAGAGTAAGGATTTTCGTATGCATTATCAAAGTGTTCCCAAGCTGGCTGTGGTGATTCTTGCCCATGTCTGTAAATACACTAAGTCATTGCGTTGCACACTTTCAATGGGTGAGTTGTATGGTATGCTAACTATATCTCAATAAAGCTATTAAAAGGGAAATAGTTATAATGGTATACCACCGCATACCTATTGTTGTTGTTGTTAGGTGATGTCAAGTGGGTATCCAACTCCATAGCGACCCTACACACAACAGGAGAAACACTATTGTCAGTGCTTCTCTGCTGTTCATAGGGTTTTCAATGGCAGATTGATTTTTGGGAGTGGGTTGCCAGGGCCGCCTCCTAAGCCTACAGCACCTGGTGTTCCCAGGCGGTCTCCTGTCTAAGTACTAACCAGGCCCGACCCTGCTTAGCTTCTGAGATCTGACAGGATCGGATGCCCCAGGGCTACGGCTGCAGGCGCATACCAATTAGAGTGTCTTTAATTAACAATACTAACCATTTGTCCCTGCTGTGGTCTGTCAGTTTGTTGTGCTGTGGGGCTTGTGTGTCGCTGTGATGCTGAAAGCTATGCCACTGGTATTTCAGATGCCAGCAGGGCCACCCAGGGTGGACAGGTTTCAGCTGAGCTTCCAGACTAAGACCGACTAGGGAGAAGGACCCAGCAGCCCACTCCTGAAACAATTAGCCACTGAAAACCCTATGAATAGCACAGGAGCACTGTCAGATATAGTGCTGGAAAATGAGCCCCCAGGCTGGAAGGCATTCAAGAGACAACTGAGAAAGAGTTGCCTCCTCGAAGTAGAATTGACCTTAATGGCAGGGATGGAGTAAAGCCCCTGAGACTTCCTTTTGCTGATGTGGCAGGACTCAAAATGAGAAGAAACACAGTGGCTGCAACACTGGTGTCAAACATAAAAAGATCATGTGCATGGCAGAGTAATGTTTCATTCTGTTGTACACGTGGTCTCTAGGAGTGAGCCCCAACTCAATGGCACCTAACAAATCATTTGTCTTCTAGGGACCCAGTCAGGCCTCACCCCAGAGTAGGATGGTGGGTGAGGTGTGAAGAACCAGCCCTCTAGGTTCAGCATGAAGCCCTCCCAGAAGGTTTGTACTGCATGCAGACCCTCAGCACCACTGCCCCAGGGAAGTCCTGCTGCCTTCTCACCTGAGTGCAGCTCTGCTACCTCCAACCAAAGACCTGGCCCAGAGAAGCCACAAGCCACTGTCTTCTTGCTGAAGGAACAGAGGTGTGAACCACTGCAATGGACACAGTCGGGACTCGGCCGTCCACCCCTACGACTGGACTGGGCCCCGGGACAAAGGTTGCAAAGGAAGGGATGCCTGGCTCAGCCAAGAGGAGCAGTGTTTTAAAAGAATGAGTATCCTTGCCGGGCGCAGTGGCGCATGCCTGTAATCCCAGCGGCTCGGGAGGCGGAGGCAGGAGGATCGCAAGTTCGAGACCAGAGGCAGCTGTGTAACTTAGCAAGACCCTGTCTCAAGATAAAAAATAAAAAAGGGGCCGGGCTTGCAGCTCAGTGGTAGAGCGCTTGCAAAGCATGTGCAAGATCTCAGGTTCAACACAGTTGTTGTTGTTGTTGTTGTTGTTGTTACGTGCTGTCGTGTCATGTCTGACTCATGGCGACCCTCATAGGGTTTTCAATGGCTGACTGTTTTCAGGATTGCCATGTCCTTTTCCCATTTTTTGCGGTGGTGGGAATTGAACTTGGGACCTCAGAGACTGCAGAGTGGCACTCTACCAACTGAGCTAAATCCCAGTCCTTCAATACACTTGTTGTTGTTGTTGTGTGCTGTCGAGTCGGTATCGGACTCATAGCGACCCTCAGGGTTTTCAATGGCTGAGTGCTTCGGGATTGCCTTGGGAGTGGATTGCCAGGCCCTTCTCCCATATAACACACTAGTATTAAAAAATTAAAAAAAAAAAAAAAAAAAAAAAACCTGTGAGGCAAAATAAACCTCTCCTCTATTTCAGCTGATCGCCTCTGGCATTTTGTTACAGTAACAAAAGCTAGTACATGCTCCAGATGAGGAACTTGAGTGCAAAAGGAGGGGAGTGACTTGCCCAAGGCCACCTTGCTCTAGGGGCAACCTGGCACTGTGTGCCACTCCCTCCCTTGCCCCACTCCCAGTGGCTTACTGAGTGCTCCCCAAAGCTCCACCCAGCCCTGAAAACCTTCCATACCCCTAACAGAGGGCAGAAGGCAGCGTGCTGAAGCAGTTGAGGGTGCCCTTCCTCACGGGGCGCTGCCGCCCCTCCTCTCCACATCCTGGATGATGTTCTGGGACACAGCCTGTGCTCTCACACCTTTGCACTTTTGTACATACTGTTCTTTATCCAGATAGCCCTTCCCTGCATCCCCAGGCTGGCAAACTCCTAATCATCCTGCAAGACCCCATTCAGCTGGCACTTCCCTCCAGGAGCCTCCTTGACTCCTCCAGCCCCGCTGGGGCTCCTTGTGGCCCTTGAGGCTCTTCATTCTGCTATTTCTCAAAGATGGGCTTCCTCAGATTGGTAGGGATGCGGGAAAATAAAAAGTGACTTTCAGTCTTGCCGGGGTGAAGACCGGCATGAGCTTCTTGAAGGAAAACCCGAGAGCCTGTGGCTGGGTTTCCAGTGCCCGCTCCCTGTGACTCGAAGATCCCGAATTTGGGGATTTAATCTGCATAGCGCCTCACTCAGAGGAGCAGTGGGAAGTCCCTTTTGGGAGCTCTGCAGCTGTGGCCAAGGCAGAGAGATTCTCTACGCACGGATGAGGCTGACCTTCAGAACGCGATGGCACCCTCAGGCACAGAGCAGCGGGCGTGGGAGGTTCCCAGCACCGTGAAAACCCAAAGGAATCCGCAGGGCTCCGCGTGCCCAGGTGCAGATGACTCCCACAAGGACAGCCCCCTGGCCATGCTAACAGCTGGCACCCCTGGATTGTTTATACCTCCTTATGTATATATTTTGCCTGCAGCCGTAGCCCTGTGGTATCCGATCCCGTCAGATCTCCGAAGCTAAGCAGGGTCGGGCCTGGTTAGTACCTGGATGGGAGACCGCCTGGGAACACCAGAAGCCGCAGGCTTGGGAGAAGGACCTGGCAACCCCCTCCCAAAAATCAATCTGCCATTGAAAATGCTATGAACGGCAGAGAAGCACTGACAATAGTGTTTCCCCTGTTGTACAGAGGGTCGCTATGAGTCGGATACCAACTTGACGGCACCTAACAACAACAACAATGTATATATTTATATTTTCACAAAATAACGGTGGCCTGGAGGTGGAAGGGGGGCTGGGGTTTAGCTCAGTTGGTAGAGCGCTGCACTGCAGTCTCTGAGGTCCCGAGTTCAATTCTCAGCACCGCAAAAATGGGAGAAGGACCTGGCAATCCACTCCCAAGGCAATCCCCAAACAGTCAGCCATTGAAATCCCTATGAGGGTCGCTATGAGTCAGACTGACTTGACGGCACCTGACAACAGCAGAAGTGGAAGGGGGCTGACTCTGCGGCCTTCTGTAAAGTGCAGATGTTGGTTTCGGTGCCTGGGCATCCCCTGTTCAAACAGAACCGTAACAATAGATGTCCTGAAGGCGGCCACTGGTCCACGCGTGCGTGGCGCTCTGGGAACGCCCTCCTCCCTGTCAGCCTGGTTCTGGAGGCAGCGGCCATGCTCAGGTAGCCCCTGTACCCACAGTTCCCACCTCTGCCACCAAGAGGACCTCAGCAGCAGACAAATAAGTGAATACATGAATGGGAGAAGGAATGACTGGGAGGCTGGTACTGTTACCAGGCTGGGGCAGCCCGTGAGCTCCTTGCGGAGATCTGATTGAGAAGAGATGGGTGGGAAGGCGACCTACCCAGGGCTCCATGGGGCTCCCAGATACCCTGAGCACACACTGACTGACAGGGAGGAAGCCAAGGCAGAAGGCAGCAGCAGACTCCCCTTTCCAGCTCCTGCTGGGAATTGAGCCTGGCCCCTATCCATGCTAGACACGTGCTCTACCGCTGACCCTTTTGCTTTCTTTTCTTGACTGTATCTCTTTAGATGAAAATCTTCCCTATCTAGATATGTTTGGCCTGACTTAAACATTACACAATATACACACGTATACCTGGCATTCCATTAATATGCACAGTTTTTGTGTGTTTATGCATAAGTTAAATTTAATTAGCCGGGCTGCACACTCCTGTAATCCCAGCAGCTCGGGAGGCAGAGGCGGGAGGATCACAAGTTCGAGACCAGAGGCAGTCTGCGCAATTTAGTGAGCCCCTGTCTCAAAAAGTTAAAAAAAAAAATGGGCTGGGGGTGCAGCTCAGTGGTTCAGTACTTGCAGAGCATTCAGGCGCGAGGCCCTGGGTTCAACCCCCAGTACTGCAATAAATAAATAAATTAATTAATTAATAATAATTTTCTTACCAAAATGTTCTTAGTCTATGATGAGACTTTCTGTCACTTGCCATACATGGATGGTCACCTATAAGTGGAGCAGAGGGAACAGAGGTCTGCAGTCAGAAACTGTTGTCTCTCCAGACTGTGATTTTGAGGCCTTCTCTTTCTTGCTTAAAAGGAGGCAGATTTTCTAGGGCTAAAGAGATACTGAAGATCTATGGGCTGCTGACTGAGACCTTCTCCTCCATATAATCAAAAGGGTTGTTGGAAGCCTGGCACAGTGGCGCACGCTTGTAGTCCCAGCAGCTTGGGAGGTGGAGGCAGGAGGATCGCAAGTTCGAGACCAGAGGCAGTTTGCATAATTTAGTGAGACCCTGTCTTTAAAAAGTGAAAATATGGGCTGAGGGTGCAGCTCAGTGGTCCAGCACTTGCAGAGCGTGGACATGTGAGGCCCTGGGTTCAACCCCTAGTACCGCAAAACAAACAAACAAGCAAACAAACAAAGAAAGAAAAGGGTTGTTGGAGATGTGAAAAAGGATGGCTCTCTTTCCCCCTGTCATTCCATGTTATCTAGGGTGACTTTGTCCATGTGACCTCAATGTATATATTTATACAATGTATATATTTATACCTCGGGACTTTGTCTGGGGTGCACTGTGAGCCCCACAAGACCTGCCCTGATGGTGCTACCCCCACACCGAAAGTCTCTGTCCGGGCATCTGTGAACTGGGGCTAATTCTACGTACTGCCGAGGGAGGTTGAAAGCCACAAAATGAAGCAGGGGACCTAGAAACCACCCAGCACAGCGGCCTCCTATGTGGACTTAGAACTGGGGTGGCCATAAGGATCTCCCTGCTGGGGTTGCCAGCCAGGCAGCCAGAGGGGCTCTGGAATCATCCATGGCTCCCTGCTCACAGCCAGCCAGGCAGAGAGGCTGCGAACTGTGACCTGCGTCCTCCCTCTGGCCGGCTCCCAGTCAAGGCCATCGACCTCTGGGTGTCTCAGTCCACTCCTGCTCCTATACTGAAGAACCCCAGCCCGTGTACTCACAACGGAATTGACAGCTCTAGCGGCCAAGAGGCCCCCAAACTGACACACCAGCAGGTTCAGCATCTGGAAAGGGCACCTTCCAAGGCGGCATCTGTGCTGTGTCCTGCCGTGGAAGGCAGACGGGACAGACGCCGGGTCCTTGCCCGGCAGGAGAGGTGGAAGGGCCAGGTGGTCCTCTGGAGCCTCCTTTGCAAGGACGCTGATGTCATTCACGAGGCGCCTCGTGGCCTGATCGCCGCCCCAGGCCCCCCTCCCAGTTCCATCACGGGGCTGTGCGCTCCAGCACAGGGACGCGGAAGGAAAGACGGGCGCCATCAAACCCCAGCCTCCACTGCCCACCCAGCCCGGCTCCTAGGCGCGCACCCTGCAGGCACCAGGCACAGCCCAGGCCCGGGTCACGTGAGGTCTCCTCCTCTTCCTCCGATCAGGAGACAGAGGCCACAGACACAGCCTCCTCCCTGGAGCCCAAGGCCTGCCTGGGGTCTGTGACAACGTCTAAGCTGGGCACCGTGGGGAGGGAGGAGATAAATAAAACCACACTGACACGTCAAAATGAATAAATGTTTAATTAAATACCCGCGGAACACAGCATTAGTCAACTAGTCAATTGCATTTCAACCCGACTCTTCTATAGCTGTACATAAATTTTATTTAATGAGGCGTGTGGGTGCCTTTTAATGTGTCTGATGTGACGCGGTATGGAAATGCCAACAGAGGACCTAGCTGGGGCCTTAAAATAGCCCTGTTCTCAGAAAGGAAGGGCTTTGCCAAAGAGCCCTCATTCATTCACTCACTCATTCCTTCGTTCCACAAGTGCCAAGGAGTCCGTGGGGCCGGCAGAGCGGGTGAGGCCCTTGACTCTGGGGGCAGCTCAGGGTCAGCCATCCCCCGGCCCTCCTCTCTCCAAGTCCCGTCTTAGACTTGATCCCCCCCACCCATCTTTCCCAAGGCAGGGTCCCTCTTTCTACACCCGGGCAAACTGAGGCCCAGAGAGGGCGGAGGAGCGAGGCTCAGAACCCACATCTCCCTCCTGCCCTCCTAGACCCAGGCAGCCACGGTCCCCAGGGCCCCTCCCAGCTCCCATGCATATTCACACAGCTGACCCGGCCCTGCCTCCAGAAGCCTGGCGGAAGCCCATGGGGATTCACGTGGCACCTACTGCATTCCTAATCAGGGGAACACAGTGGCTCTAATTTTAACCGCACTCCCTACTACCTCCGCCCCTCCCCTCCCCTCCATTTATATAAGGATGCCTCTGCGCCCCGGCTCAGGAGGCAGCCCCGCCCCTGCCTGTTGCTTGGGATGACTCATCTTCTGGAGAGCTGTTTGTAACGTGGGTGACTCGGGCTGCTTGTTTTGGGGTCCCTGACAGACATTTCTCCCATTAAGCAAAGGCTGCCCACTCAAGAGCTCCCAGCCCAGGCTGCAGGTTTCAGCTCAGCCCCGTGTTACCATGTATAGGAGACCCCAGAGCGAAGCCTAGCGCCTCCCGGGGGCCTGGCCCTGCCCTGCCCCTGACTCAGCTCCCCTGCCTCCCCTGTCCCCTCTGGCCTAGGGTTGTCGGATGAAATACAGCGTGCCCCATTAAACCGGAATTTCAGATAAACAACAAATGATTTATTATTTTATTTCAGTGCAAGTGTGTCCCAGAAGTTACCTGTAGCACACCGGTAAAAAAAAATCTTATTTTTAATCTAAAATTCCAGTTTAACTGGGGCCCTTCTGTCTCTGCTTGCTCAATCTGGTAATCATATCCCAGCTGCATTGCTCCCTCGCTGATCCAGATCGTGCTGGTAATTTTCCAGGGCCTTTGCACATGCTATTCTTAGCCCACTGGGCTGGGATTTAGCTCAGTTGGTAGAGCGCTGCTCTGCGGTCTCTGAGGTCCCGAGTTTGATTCCCAGAACCACAAAAACAGGAGAAGGACGTGGCAACCCACTCCCAAGGCAATCCCAAAACAATCAGCCATTGAAAACCCTATGATGGTCGCTATGAGTTGGACACGACTCAAGGCACTTAACAACAACAACAACAACATTCCTTAGCCTAGAACTCCCATTCCCACGCCCACCCCCTTCTTTGCTGACTTCTTGACACTGAGACCTCAGCTTGAATGGCGCTGCAGCAGGGAAGTGTGCCCTAAGCACCCAACAGAAGTAGGACACCCAGCTGGCATCACCCTGTCTCCTACAAGCTTGTTTTATGTCTCTTGTGACACTCGGCATGGCCTCTGAAACAGCCCTCCCTATTCACGGTTTTTCGTCAACCCCAAGGCAAAGCTGAACCCGCCCTGCAGTGGGGCACAAACACATAAGCAGGTGCTCAGCACCTGTGTACGATGCTGTCTGACATTTGCAAGCACCCTGCTTGAGAAGTTTCATTGTGTCCACACAGCAGCTAAGAAAACTAAGGCCCAGAGAGAGGGGAGCCCAAGGCCCAAGGTCTCCTCTGGGCCCTTTACACATTGTCTCCTGTTACCTGCACTTGAGCATCTACCCTGTGATGGGCCGAGAAGGCACAGGGAAGGGACGGGTTCCGGCCAGCAGAGGAGGCTGTGCTGGACGGCACAGGGGCCTCAGAGAGCGTGAGGCCAAGCCGGGGAGAAAAGATGGTGGGGAGGAATCGGGGCTTCCCTCCAGGACCTCCATGTTCCACTGCACAGGTGCACAGGGCCCACAGACATCGCTATTGTAATTCTAATGATGGTGGGATTGTTTCAATGTATGTGAGATACAATGTGACAAGTCACAAGACATGTGATTCTACGGATACCATTGCTCATGGTAGGGCCAAGTGCAAAGTAAGTCAACTGAAAACATAAAGAACAGAGAATGTCCCTGAACATAGTAGACACCATAGAGATGATGATCATGGTATTAATATAGGCAGTGCTAATACTACTATTGAGCTGGGATTTAGCTCAGTTGGTAGAGTCTGCAGAGTTTGCAGACTCTGAGGTCCCGAGTTCGATCCCCAGTACCACAAAATGGGAGAAGGACGTGGCAACCCACTCCCAAGGCAATCCCAAAACAGTCAGCCACTGAAAACCCTATGAGGGTCAGTATGAGTTGGACTTGACTCGACGGCACCTAACAACAATAATACTACTATTGTACACAGCCATAGCCCTGTGGCATCAGATCGCATCAGATCTTGGAAGCTAAGCAGGGTCGGCCCTGGTTAGTGTTTGGATGGGAGACCGCCTGGAAACACCAGGTACTGTCGACTTGGGAGACGGACCCGGCAACCCCTCCAAAAATCAATCCACCATTGAAAACACTACGGACAGCAGAGAAGCACTGACAATAGTGTTTCGCTTGTTGTACAGAGGGTCGCTGTGAGTTGCATACTGACTCGACTATACCTAATAACAACACTACTACTACCAATAATAACAATATTAGCTCTTATATTAGTTGGCGTTCCATTGTTGTAACAAAACACCTGAGACAAGCAACTTCAAGGAGAGAAGGTTTATACTGGCTCACGGTTTCAGAGGTCTCAGTTCACAGTCGCAAGGCTCTGTTGCTTTGGGCCTGTGGTGAGGCGGTGCGTCATGGTAGGAGCATATGCGAGGTCTGTTTGCTTGACCATGGCTGGGAGGCAAAAAGACAGGAGAGGATGAGGTCCCAATGTCCCCTTTAAGGATACCCCCTCTGTGGTCTGACTTCCTCCCCTGGGTTCCACCCCCCAAAGGTGCCACCTGCCTCCCAAAAGCACCACAGGCTGGGGAGCTAGCCTTTATGTGTGGGCTTGGGGGGACACTAAAGACCCAAAATACAGCAGCTCTTTTTTATTTTTCCTTACTGGCTTGTCGAACCCAGGGCCCCACACATGCTTTGCAAGTGCTCTCCCACTGGGCTGCACCCCAGCCCGTGTGTGTGTGTGTGTGTGTGTGTGTGTGTATGTGTGTGTGTGTGTGTGTGTGTGTGTGTGTATACATACATACATACATATATATATATATATAATTTTTTTTTGTGTGTGAGACAGGGTCTCACTAAGTAACGGAGGCTGCCTCCAACCTCAAACCTGGGATCCTCCTGCCTCTGTCCCTGGGTTGCTGGGATGACAGGCGTGTGCCGGCCCCCGGCTCAGCTGGTGTTCTTTACGGAGCACTGTACACACAACAGGTAATTTTCCAAGCGCTCTCTGTTAATTAACTCATATGATCCTCAAATCCACTTGGAGGGTGGAAGCGCTCTTACTGCCTCTATTTCCTAGGTGAGGAAACAGAGTCACAGAGAGGTCAGGCAGCTTGCTCGCAATCACACAGCTCATGAGAAGGGAACCCAGGACTGGAGCCAGGCATGCTGGCGCCAGCACCTGCAGACAGAAAACATCCCCTGTGCTCCCTTCACTGTAACACAGGACGGCAGGCCAGGCCCGCCTGGCCATTCAGCTCCAGGACTGCCCTCTCCTTAGCCTTGCCCTAGCCTTGCCCTTCTCCCCCCGCCCCCATCTCAGGCCCCAGCACCAGCCTGGCTCCTGGCCACTCCCTGCTTATCCGTGCAACACGCTGTTACGTCTTCTGGAACGCTCCCCGCCTTCCCTCTTACTGCTGCCTCAAGATGCCGGAGCCAGCTACGGAGAGCTCTTCAGGAGCCCCCCACCCCAAGGATGCCTCCTCCAGCGGGGGCCTCCCAGATCATCAGCCTCTCCTCCAGACTGGGTCTTCCTGGATCTTCCTCAGGACGCCCCGTTCTGGCCTGCGCTGAGCTGGGCTGTCTCCTCGCTGGCCCCTGAGCTCCAGGAGGGTGGGGAGGGCCCGAGGCTTCCCACGGCCCTGTGTGCAGGGCAGGCTGGGCGGAGCAGGGCCACAGGGCCGTCAGCGGGGCAGCACCGTGGCCGCTGTCCTCTCTGTCCTCACAGCAACGCTGGTTCCCTCCGGGGCGACCATGGCCAGCTGGAGTCCGCTGCCGTGATGCGGACTGGAGCAGGGACAGCCCAGGGTCAGGGCGGCCAGGCCAGGGACGGCCCTGCAGGGAGTCAATCCAGGTAGGGCTCAACGGCTCAAGAGTAGCCTGGAGGAGAACAGGGCCCTGCCTGGGAGAGCAAAGCGGATGGCGCAGACTGACTGCACAAGGATGCCAAGAAACAAGCCAGATGCCGTTGCCTGGGGGCGGGTCAGCCCCTGGGCTCCACCTGCAGCCTCCCCACCCCCTCCTGTGCTCTGTACCTCGGCCCGAGGGGCTGCCCTCCCTCCAGCTACAGCCTTTGCCCTGGCCGTTCCTACTGCCTGGGATCTGCTTCCCTTCCCTCCTTACGTGGGTAACCACCACTCCCGCTTCAAATCCCAGCCCGGCGGGTCCTTCCCTGGCAAGGCCTCCCTGACCTGGCTGAGTCCCCAGCCACAGGCTCTTCCTGGAACTTGTATCTGCAACAGTCCCAGCATTGGTGTGACTCTTGCTTTATCTTTCTCCCCAACCGGGCTGTCGGCTCTATGAAGACAGGAATGTTATTGTGTTGTTAGGCGCTGTCCAGTTGGGTCTGACTCACGGTGACCCTGTGTACAACATAAGGAAACACGCCCTGACACTGTGGCATGCCTGGCACTATGTCAGTGCTTCTCTGCTAGTTATAGGGTTTCCAGTGTCAGGAATAAGTTTGTTTTTATTCCCCCAGTGCAAACCCAGAATCCAGCACAGTGCCTGGTGCACAGTAGGCATCTCATATTTATTGAACGAATGTGTCATGAGAGACTAGTGGATGCGGACCCCCTATATGCTGACCGGCAAGATACCCGTGAGATAGGCATGTAGTAAGAACACAGATTACAAAATCTCTACAGCCTGCTGACATTTCTGGGGGAAGCAGCATTTCTATACATACGCAGAAAAAAAATCTTGGAAGAACAAGTGGCAAATTAGTACAGTGATTATGGGAAAAAAAGTGTAGAAGTTCCTCAAAAAATTAAAAATAGAACTACCACATGACCCAGCTATCCCACTCATGGATACAAGTCCCAAGGAAGTGCCATCGGTATGGAGAGACGGCTGCACAGTCACATTCACTGCAGCACTCATCACAACAGCACAGGGGTGGGCTCCACCTGCATGCCCACTGCCACAGGAACGGACGAAATGGGCTCTCTGGACACAACAGAACACAATCCAGCCATAAAAAGGTTTGCCCAGGGCCTATCTAGGCCCACTCGGAGGTCTGAGGCTTGTTCCCCGGGCAATGACCTTTGCCCTACATCCGGGAACTCTGGGCTGTCGAGCTCCCAAAGATGGCACTGACATCCAATCCCTCTCCTCAGACCCCTTGACACCAATTGGCTGTTTCCAAACCGAACAGCTCCTGATTGGACCACTTGGGAGCCATCCCTGATTGGCTACTTTTACAAATCCAAATTTGCATATCCCCCTGATTGGCTGAGACCCATATGGGGTGACTGCCTCTGATTGGTCCCTGGATAGCTCCTGGAAAGGATATAAGGGTGGTACACAGAGCAGTCTGGGTCCATTCCATCCACCGGAATGGAAGCAATAAAGCGCTGTTGGAGCAGAGCACTTGGAGTCGGCGTCTTCACTGGGAAGAAAGAAACAAGGAGCCACTGTGGGCATCAGCCTCTGAGCCTGCCTTTCTCAAGGCTTCTCAGGACAGCCCTGGGCATAAGCTTCCTTTCCAGGCAGCGCAGTTCTCTGGTGCTCAACTCCCCCTCACCAGACAGTGGGTCTTTGGCAGCTGGTGCAAGCCCAGCGAGCCCAGCACCAAAGTGATGCCCTACAGGATCCCATCTTTTGTGAGACACAGGTGAACCCACAGGTCATTATGCAAAGTAAAATAAGCCAGGCCCAGAAAGATAAGTACGGCACGATCTGTTCACGTGTGGAATCTAAAAACCCTGAGCTCATAGAGTTTGAGAGGAGAGCGGTGGACACCAGAGAGGAAGAGAACAAGGGGCAGGGAGAGGCTGGTCAGCAGGAACAAGTTAGTGTGATGGGAAGAATAAATTATGGTGTCCTGTCACTCAGTAGGGAGACTATGTTGTTGTTAGGTGTCAATGAATCAGGTCTGACGCATAGCGACCTAATGTACAACAGAACGAAACACTCCCGACACTGTGCCATGCCCGGCACTATGTCAGTGTTTCTCTGCTGTTCACAGGGTTTTCCACGGCTTATTGTTTTGGGAGTGGGCTGTCAGGTCCTTCTCCCAAGCCTACAGCAACTGGTGTTCCCAGGTGGTCTCCCATCCAAGCACTAACCAGGCTGACCCTGCTTAGCTTCTGAGATCTGAGGAGATAAGATGCCAGGGTGGGATGGCTGTAGGTTAGGGAGACTACAGCTAACAATGTTGTTGTTGTTGTGCCATTGAGTCGGTATCTGACTCATAGAGACCCTGCGTACAACAGGCAAAACACTATTGTCAGTGCTATTCTGCTGTTCATAGGGTTTTCAATGGCTGATTGTTTTGGGAGTGGGTTTCCAGGTCCTTCTCCCAAGGCTACAGCAACTGGTGTTCCCAGGCGGTCTCCCATCCAAGGACTAACCAGGCCTGACCCTAGGGGCTTAGCTTCCGAGCTCTGATGGGATCAGATGCTACAGGGCTATGGCTGCAGGCCAGCTAACAATAACCGTACTGTATATTTCAAAATAATTACAAGAGTGGGCTTTTAATGTTCTTACCCCACAGAAATAACTATTTAAGGTGACAGGTATGCTAATTCCCCTGCTCTGGTATGTGTATGTATGTGTATTAAAACATCACACCATACCCCATAAATATATATAATCATTATGTGTCAACTAAAAGCTTAAAAAGTAACTAACTGAAGAACAGAGTTAGCAACCAGGAAAGGGTTGCAGGTGATGTTTTCTTCTTGCTTATCTGTATTTTCTACTTCAGTGAACTCAGATGACTCTGTCATGAGAACAAAGTATCCAGTTCACTTGAGTCTCAGTGGATGCCCAGGCTCTGGTTTGGCGAGGCTGGGAGGGGCCTGATGTCTGCATTTCTAGTGAGCTCCCTGGCGAGACCACTGTGACTGGAGGACCCCAGTTAGAATACGGAGACTGTTTGGTAGTGCGTGGAGCAGGAAGCGGATGGGGAGGAGGAGAGGGAGAAAAGAAAGGGAGAAGAGAGGAGAGAAAAGAGGAAGGAAAAGAAGAGAGATTTCCAGTTGAGGAGCCCTGCAGCAGGGAGAAAGAAGGGAGGGCCAGAGAAATAAACCCGGGCTCAGACCGAAGTGACCCAGGGCACAGTGATTACAAGGGCAGGAGGGGGTGACGCTGTGTGGGGGTCCACAAGAGAGATGAGCAAGCAGGGCAACACTACCTGGATGGGGTGCCAGGCAGAACTCTGGGGTGTGTACTGGGAGCCCCTCCTTCGACATTTCCCAGCCCCTAGCCCTCTCCATGGGGCCACCTCCCCCTCTCTCACTTCGCCAAATCAGGCAAGGAAAGGGTAGCTGTGTGCCACGTCTGGGGCTTCAAATCTACAAAAAAACTTGGGGTTGGGTTTGGGTGCCAATTTATTATGTTAAAATGTAGCGGGTTCGAGGTCACTGTAGGTTTGCGTTAAAATTTTAATACTATGTATAGATCGATGAATAACAACAATGATACAGAAAATGTAAAAGCTGGACCAGACCCAATTTTTCTTTGTGTTCAGGTTTAGGGTCAGGTTTGGTTTGAAGCTCTGTTCTCTACACACAGGGTTTTTGTTGGTGGTGGTGGTGGTTTGTTTGTTTTAGTACGTGGGGTTTGAACCCAAGGCCTTGCACATACTTTGCAAGTGTTCCTCCACTGGGATGCACCACCAGCCCCTTGTTTGTTTGTTTGTTTCTTCTTATTTATTTATTTATCTGTGGCACTGGAGATTGAACTCAGGGCCTCGCGCCTGCATGTTTTGCAAGTGCTGGACCACCGAGCTGCACCCCCAGCCCTTTTTTTTTTTTTTTTTTTTTTTTTTTTTTTTTACTTTTTGAGACAGGGTCTCGCTAAGT
>VMDO01010680.1:0-70527 GCA_007922755.1 Pedetes capensis | reverse complement strand
TCAGATCTCGGAAGCTAAGCAGGGTCGGGCCTGGTTAGTACCTGGATGGGAGACCGCCTGGGAACACCAGAAGCTGTAGGCTTGGGAGAAGGACCTGGCAACCCCCTCCCAAACATCAATCTGCCATTGAAAACCCTATGAACAGCAGAGAAGCACTGACAATAGTGTTTCCCCTGTTGTACAGAGGGTCGCTATGAGTCGGATACCAACTTGATGGCACCTAACAACAACAACAACATTGGAGTTTATGACTCAAGATGGCTTCAACCCTGCTAAGAGGACTCCTTACAGGAGGCCTCAGCAAGCCTGTGTGTGTATTTTCTATCTTCTAACAAAAAATTAATACATAGCAAAATTTAATTAAACAAAAATTTAAAAGATTAAAATAGGAAAGAGCTTATAGAATAAATATATTAAAACATAGTTTTGTACAGCTGTAGAATGTATTTGTGTTTTAAGGTGTTATTATAAAACATCCAAAAAGTTTTTTTAAAAATTTGAAAGTTTACAAAGCAAAAAATTTACAATTAGGGTTATAGCTAAGATTAATTAATGATGGAAGAAAGAAGATAATTCTTATAAATTTAGCAGCGCTTAAGTCTCCCATGCTTATGAAGTCTGTGGTCATGTATAGAGATGTCTGAGGACTTTCTTTTCACTCATCACGCACTGACTCACCCAGAGCAGCATCCAGTCCTCTAAGTTTCATTCATGGCAAGCATCCTATAAAGATGTACAACTTTTTGTCTTTTATCCCATGTTTTTACAGTACCCTTTCCATATTTAGATATGCAAGTGTCTATACTTGCACACAGTGTGCATCAGGATTGTACAGGATTGTAGCCTGACAGCTGTCGGTTGCACCCTATAGCCTAGGTGTGTAGAAGTCTATACACCCACGATCTGTAAGGGCACTCTGAGGTTTGCACAACAGATTCACCTGGCTATGCACTTCTCGGAATGTATCTCCAGTGTGAAGCAACACATGACTGTATTTCCTTCCATTGATCTTTAAAAAAACCCTAACTTTACCTTCAAGAAGTGTCCCAGGAAAACAGTATT
Source organism: Pedetes capensis (assembly GCA_007922755.1). NCBI lineage: Eukaryota > Metazoa > Chordata > Mammalia > Rodentia > Pedetidae > Pedetes > Pedetes capensis. Next base: position 69,465 of record VMDO01010680.1, on the reverse strand, counting down.
CAGTATCTCTGGAATCTCCCCTATGTGCTGGGAAAGAAATGTGGCTGTAATTATGTATACCACTGCATATGCCAAGGGGTATAAACTTAACATTATCACTTAGATGCACTCTTACCTCGGAAAGGGCAATTGTAGTTTTTCTGTTCATCTCTAAGATAATGATACCACTGAGAAATATTTACTTTTTCATGTCTCTGAACATGCAGCCTTCTGGTCAATGTTATGATTTTATCATTTCTTCCTCCTTTGCCTCATTAGTTCTCCCATGTTTGTTCTTTCTCTTAGAAGTAAAAGCATTCATGTAAAAACACTGCTGTTTTTTTACCTATGTATATTTTCCTATTACTAGAAACACATTTGTTGTTAAAGAGAGAGAGAGAGAGAGAGAGAGAGAAAAGAAAAAAAAAGAAAAAAAAATTTAATGAACAAAAAAGGAAAAAATGCCCACCAATCCCATCCTACTCCAAGGCTTCTCAATCTAGACAATTCGAAAATTTTGTGCACGGTGATATTTTGTTATCAGAGCTATCCTGTGTATTGTAGAAAGTTGAGCAACCTCACTGGTCTTCTACCCTCTAGATGCAGTAGAAACCATTGCCTCCCACCCCCAGTTGTGACTAACAAAATATTCAGATATTGTCAAGTGCCCCCTGTGAACAGAGTCTCTCCAATTAAGAACCACAGTCCCAAGGAAACCAGAATCAACATTTTGTTGTATTTCTAGATAATTATTTTCAAAAGTACACCTTCTTCTAAGAATGGTGTCAATATAAATGGCCTAGAAAATGCATGCAATTGTTCTGACAAGATAAAAATGAAGTTCACTACAGGAAAAGTTCCTATCGTAAACAGAACTGGAACCCAAGGACATAAAGAAAAATATTACCAAGTAAATGATAGAGAAGACTTAGATGGGGAGGTTTGAGGGGGAAGCATACCAGAGGGTAAGTGGGAACCTATGTGAATAATGTACATCAAAATGCATATATGGAAATGCCACAATGAAAAGCATGTCAGAATGAATCACGTTAAGGTGTACATTAAAAATTTCCAATAAAAATAAATAAAATAAAATAAAATAAAATAAGTACACCTTCTTTTTAAAAAAATTGTACATCCTGTATGTTTTTAACAATATAGTGTGAGCATTTTCTCCCACATTAAATAATCTTTAAACCAGGGACCACAAACTATGTTCAACCCAAGAGCCAAATCCAGCCCAGTGACTGTTTTGCGAATAAAGTTTTATTGGCACACACCACACTCTTGTTCACATGCTATCTGTGCCTGTGTTTGCACAACTGGGGTAAAATTGAATGGTTGTAACAGATGGTGTGGCCTAAAAAATTAAAATAGTATCTAGTCTTTTACAAAACCATTTCCCAACCCCTGTTCTAGAATGCAATTTGTAAAGGCTACAAAGCATTCCATAATTTTGGAAAACAACAGTTTATTCAATAAATGTGTGATATTTGTTTCCAGTTTTTGCTATTGCAAAACAATTTTTGGATGAACATGTGCACTTGTGTGCTTCTTTAATTGTTCACACTCTGGGAAATACGTACTTCTGTGAAAATACCTAAGAGTTTCTCTTAATCAGAATGCCAGACATAATTTCTTCGACAACACCAAATACCTGATACCTATGTCAGCAGTATTCATACTGTGTTTGTGTGTGTGTGTGTGTGTGTGTGTGTGTGTGTGTGTGTGTGTGTGTACAAGATGGTTAACAATTACATCGCCATAGGGGCCAGGGTATATTTCATATACAATGTTATTACTTATTTATTTTTCCTTTTTGTAGTGCTGGGGATCAAACCAGGGCCTTGTACACGTGAGGCAAATTCTGTACCACACTGAGCCATACCCCTGCCTCCCTCCAGTGCTCCAGTGTATCTCAGAGAAGAAATATGGGAACTGCAAGCAGTCCTAGAAAAAAAGGTTTTATGGCCAGAATACCTCTTTACATTCCTACCAGAGATAAATACTAGGGGTACGTAAAAGATACTTTTGGCCCGCCATATCAGGTGGGAAAAAGATGTCTTTTTCAGTTGCTATGCTAAGAAATATTGGTATCAATAGTGAATATATACAAAAGGACACAAAGTCATGTACCACGCCTAGCACAAGTAATTCCATGATTTTGAAGCCATTAGACTGTGGTGGCCATCAGCTTCATCTAGGCAAATTCAGGAGCAGCAAGTCCATACCCACAGAATATCAAGCTTCCCACAGAATATCAAGATATATAGACCAACAAAGTTACAATCTTCGGAATAAAGAAGGTATTGTATACAATTTGTATCAGAAACATGAACTTCCTCATTAATTACGATAGGACAATTTTCATGCTTATTCAACAGGATTATGTTTATATATAATTGTAGAAGTTTTAAATTTTAATTCAGTGTTGTTGTTAGGTGTCTTAGAGTCAGATCCTACTCATAGTGACCCTACGTACAACTGAACACAACACTCCCTGACATTGTGCCATGCCTGGCACTATGTTAGTGCTTTCTCTGCTATTCATAGGGTTTTCAATGCCTGATTGCTTTGGGATTGTTTGGGGAGTGGGATGCCACCTCCTTCTCCAATTTTTTGGGGGGCTGGGGATTGAACCAGGGTCCTCAGAGAATGCAAAGCAATAGTCTACCAACTGAGCTAAACCCGAGGCCTTAATTCAGTACTAGGTGTTAAATTAAATTAAATGAATTTTAAAATCACCCTCAAATTTCAAATAGCCATTACACACTGTAAACAAAGACTCAGAGAGTGTCTTTAATTATAATTTCTTCAAACTTCAGAGAAGATTTTATATAAACTACAACAATGCTCTTCATGGCACAGGACATTTTTTCCTTTTACTTTAATAAATATATAAACAATGCATCTGGTGACTGTTTTCCAGTATTATGTGTCCCACTAATTCCTCAACACATTTTATGACTATGCTTCCAATACAATAGGATGCAACTATACTGCTCTTATCACATTTTTTGAATTGTGCCAAATCATACAATTTCTAACACAGAAGAGCTTAAAGGCCGTCTAGTTCAGCATCTTGATTTTAAAGATGAGGATATTGAAGGCGGAAAGACATTTGACAATGCCATTGTCAAATCATGAGGACAGGAACTGCAACTAGAAGTCCGACCTCCTCCTTGGGTCAATGTATTATTCCTCATTTCCTCCACACACACACACTTTGTTATCTAAATATCACATGGATCCTATTACATACCATTAACTTAACTTCAATTGCTTTCATATTGTAATACAAGCTGTAGTTTCCATTCAGGCTTAATCTTATACTGAGGTATAAAGGTGGCTGAAATAAAAATAGCCAGCCACACCTGTGTCATTCCAGCTACTTGGGAGGCTGAGGCTGCAGGTTACCTGAGTCCAGGAGTTGAAGGCCAGCCTGGACAACATAGCGAGACTGTCTCAAAACAAACATAAATTAGATTAAAAAATAAAGAGCCATCCTTTAATAGCAACAGTATGAATTACAACAATGACAACTTAAAATAAATGAAGTCACTTGGACTACCCTGAAGGTGAGGCTCAGATATAGCTAAATTGTTTGTGAAGACAATCTCTGAAAGCAAGAAGGAGGCAGAGAAGTGGAAGGAGGAATAACTTCCAAGGCCACCCAGTAGGTGACCTGTGGGAATTGATTTCACTGGAACCTCCTAAGAAGCAAACAGGGTCTCCCAGAATTATCCACCTGAAAGATGAGACAGAGCACTTTATCTGCTGGCTCACATCCCTCATCAGTGGAAGACTGGCCCCGGGGACATTAACCCCCATCTTGGGGGAAGGGCAGACATTCCACATTCTCCCTCAGCTCAGATGGGGTCCAAGAGCTGATAGAGAAGCAAAGCAGGCTTGGAGCACGTCATCAATGTCAGGTGATCTGTGCTCACTGGGGGCTTCCCACAACTGCAATGGCTGAAATCAAAGGGGGGCTGAAAGCCCACAATGTGGGGCTCCAGAGAGGTGTGCCTGCTGCAAACCTCCTGAGAAAGCTTCTTTAGAAACAGCTATGTTAGGATAAACTGTGAAGAAAGGAATCAGCCAGCTTGATAAGGCAAGATGATTCCTCCACAGGCCCCAGGAGGGGAAGTCGGTTCTTTGGTTTTGCAAAAAGTCTTCTCTAGAACACATGGCATCTCCATACACCTTGCATCCTCATGTCTCATTTATTGTGGGTCAAAAGATTTGACCATAAATTCATTGTGCTCCAAGGCTGCATAGCCCCATGGAGGGACATTCATATGCTGGATTCAGGAAACACCAAGGGCTAATGGGTCTTAGGGCCCCAGAAACCTAAACCTACTGAGACTGCTACCAGAGAGACAGCCATGAGAGAAGTGGCCACAGCATGTCACACTGACTTGAAAGATAACCAGAAGCAAGGCACAGGGTGCTGTGCCAGCCTCTTGAAGAAAACACAAGGATAAGGGAGGCCTCCACCTTTGGCTTCAGCCCCAACATAAAATGTGATACGTTTGTCAATACTGCACTTGATAAAATTCTTACAGGCGGTAGATAGTATATTAGCTTTCCGAGGAAACACGATGATACTCTATAATAACCACCAATAGAGTTATGCATAAATTTATTCTTTTCAAGAACCAAAAAATATACTATTATAGGATTGCTGGAACATTGGCTACAGATCAAGTAGAGCAGGAACCCAGGTGTAGTGTGAATTCCTGGAGGGTTGTTCCTCACACCAAAGAGCTCCTATAGCCACACCAGTGGTAGCTGGTGCTATCATCTTGGGATTGGAGCCTTGAAACTCACTAAATAAATTTTTAAGTAAGTGTTTGGACACCTTCCTGTGTTGATGACCAAAGAAAACACATTTCTGTTTTCTACCAAGTGTCCATCTAGTTCAGAGGAAATAACATAAAACTGAGCTCGGTCCTGTCTGCATTCTTCATCCTGATGAGAGGACTCTTCAATTTCTCCATTCTCTCACCTCCTTCATTTCTGTTTGAGGTCACAACGGGGAGTCTACATGAATGACCTCCAGGGAGATGTCAACAAGATTGTTATAGGACCACACAGGTACCCAGCAGATGCCAAATACGCCAAAGTTTCATTTGCAAGACCATAGACCATCAACCCGCCAGAAGCCAGCCAGGTAAGACTGCCAATCACTTTGAAAACAGCATAGCAAGGCTGTGACTTAGAGAAAAGGCTGGGACCTCCCTGCATTGGCATCTCTCTCAGGAGAATTTTATCTGACATGGGTGAGCTCATCTAGAAGGAGGACAATGAGGTCTATAATCACATCCATTGTTAGGCAGGTCTTCTGTCTCATGCCCCCAGGTACATCCGTAATGAGCCGGTTGCCATCTTGGAGTCAGACCTTTTGCTAAAACCCAACTTCGAATGGTTTTGATAATGTGTTTGTAAGTTTCTCTTACAGTCAGAATTCCCATTACTATATCTTCTTGGAGTCAATAACCTGAGGTTCTTTTGACATTGGCAGTTAGAGAGAGGTTCCATTTAGCAAAACATATTCAGAGAATCCCAGGGTTTCTTCCTTGCAGCCATTATATGTAAAAAGATATGTCTGCCTTCATCAGGAGGTGTCAATGAGACAAGTGAGAAATGCATCTTTCCCTGGGGCACTGGAGCAGGAGTTAAGCATCGTTACAGCATTGTTATTGCTGTTGTTGTTGTTCTTAGGTGCTATCAGGTTTAGTCTGAATCATAGTGACCCTACGTAGAACAGACCAAAACATTCCTTGACACTATGTCATGCCTGGCACTATCGTCAGTGCTTCGCTGCTATTCATAGAGTTTTCAATGGTGGATTGATTTTTGGGAGTGGGTTGCAGGGTCCTCCTCTGAAGCCTGCAGCACATGGTGTTCCCAGGCAGTCTCCCATCCAAGTACTAACCAGGTCCAACCCTGCTTAGCTTCCGAGATCTCACAGGATCGGACACTACAGTGGTACGGCTGCAGACAGAGCACTGTTAAATGCTGCTAAAGCACTATTTATGATAAGCATTTATTGTAAGGACCCTTTATAATGTTTGTTTTTCCTCTAAGCTATTTAGGATGAGAATGATTTCACTTCCTAATTGACAACTGTTAGACTCTTCCTTGGTGCCCTGTCTGCCTTGAGCAAAAGACTATTAGCCAAGCAGCCTGCTGGACTGCCAGCATGCCAGCACTGGCTGATCTGAATACTCCACAAGCATATTGAGCAAGCTGTTCTGTAACCACAGCTGCTTACAGCCAAACTCTGCACAATTCTAGCTTGAGAAGGCACTGTCTCAGAAACAACTATTTCAAGCAGCTTATACTAGACATTATGCCATCACAAACCTCACTGAACTCTAGATGACCTTGCTTACTCTGCAGACATTTTCACCCAGGCCAGAGGGGGAGCACTTCCCCTGTGGCACAGGAGAAGGCCTGTGATTGGTGCACAGTCCTTCATTTGCTTGAGGGAACTGGTGTGATTAGTGCAGACACAGTCCTTCATTTGCAAAAATGTCTGCCATGATTGATGCAGATATCTTTTTCACACTCCCTTTCTGGCTACGTAAGAAGGCTATTTGACTCATTCTGTAAGTTAGCCAAGGGACACCCTCCTGTCCTTCCTCAGGTACTGCAACATTGTTGTTGTTGTTGTTGTTGTTGATATTGTTATTGTTCTTAGGTGCTATTCAGGTTGAGTCTGAATCATAGTGACCCTATGTACAACAGAACAAAACACTCCCTGACACTATGTCATGTCCAGCACTATTGTCAGTGCTTCTCTGCTCTTCATAGGATTTTCAATGGTGGATTGTTTCAGGAGTGGGTTGCTAAGGCCTTCTCCCTACCCATTAGACTCAATAAAAGGCTTCTCTCAAGTGGTCTTTTCTTGTCTACTTTTGACTTTTATCATTAGTAAAGTGGACTGAGCTGGTAACATGAAGAGAGAACAGCAGAAGTAGTAGTCAGGCAATGACAGCAAATCAGTAGAGTAGGGAAGGTAACAGCAACAATGACAGCAGCAGTATCAAGGAGAAAATAATAGAAGAGTTTCAGAGAGTAGCTGAGGCAGACACAATGGGGACCAGAGGTGACAAACATAACGAAGGCTTTGAAGAGCTGAAGATGTGAAGCTTTGGACCTTGGTCACTGGGAAAGTTCCAATGAGCTACCAAACACTCAGAGTCTCAGATACCTATGGCTCAAGAGAGGTAAGACACTAGCTGCCATCAAGGGCTAGCGATTCTGACACCTGGGCCCAAGAGCTATAATACTACCCACTCTCAAGGGCTGGGGAATCCCAACACCCTAGGCCAAGAGCTAAAACATAACACTTGTTGCTATAAGACTGAGGGTCCTAGCACCCAAGGGTTATAAAAGAGCTATAACAGTAGAAGACACCACCTACTTCTGCTTGCTGGTATCTGCTACCACTACCCACTGCTGCTAAAAGCTGAGGACTACAACAGTTTCCAAGTGCTGGGGCTACTGGTGGTTAAATCCCAGAGCAATAAACCTCCAACCTGAGTGCCTAGAGCCATAAGTCTCTGGCTTCTATAGCCTAGAGCAATAGGCCCCTTGCTGTCAGGTTTTGAAGCCCTAAGCTTCTGGGTCTGCAAGTCTATGCCCTAGGCCTTGGATGCTCAGAGGTCTAGGGTGCCAGAACTAGAAGAACTTCTCCTCTCCTACCAAAGATTTGTATCTGGGAAGAGCAAAGAACCCCATCCAGCTGACAACACCAGTATAGCATTCAGACCAGGTCTCATGGCCCACTGATGTACTGGCATCCTTCAAAATCTCCTTAGTGTTTTGTTTTGTTTTGTTTTGTTTTTTGAGACAAGGTCTCATTACATAGCCAGGCTGACCTTGAACCCTCTCAATAGCCCAAGGTGACCTCAAACTTATTATGTCTACCATTGGTGCTTGTTTTTGACATTGTGAAAATGGAAACAGTCCTTCTAAACTTCTAGAAAATATTTTTCTCCACGTGCTACCATGGATGAAAATAAATTTCCCTTGGAATTCTAAGTAGAATTCCAATTACGGAAACAATTAGGGCTATTTCTATTCTGATGTGAAAAACAATCATCGCTTAGTTTTGAATTTTAAAATGTGTACATGCATACTCACATCCACACACACAGAGGACAAAATATTGTAGATGAGGATAAAGAATGTGAATTATTATCACCCAAAGTAGGATTCATTTATAGGGACACTTGCTCACCAAAGTATAAAAATTCACTCATTCATTCAATATAGTTTTATTGTGCACCTAAGTTGTGCTAGAAACTGTTCATGGCACCAAGGATGAAGTGGTGAACTAGACAAAATCACCATCCTCATGCCATTTAGATCATAGCAGATTAGACAAAGGAAATTAAAGTATAGGTAATTTAATATCAAGTATCAAAAGTGTTATGAAGAAAAAATAAGATGCTGAGAAGAGAGTGTGCATAAGTGTTATTTTAGATAATGGATCAAGAATGTATTTCTATGGAGAACACATCGAGCAGCGCCTTAAATTGCTCATGTGCACATCTGAGGCATGAGCATCCAAAGTGGAGGGAACAGCCAATACTATAGCCTTGAGACAGGAAAGCATGGGAAGCAGGAAGTACAGTGACCAGTGTCCTGGCATAAATGGCGTGAGGAGAGTTGAGGTAGGAAATGAGGCCAAAGGCATAGCTAGGAGGCAGACTAAGTCAGGCTCAGCCTTGGTGAGGGCTGTGCATGTTCTGCTAAGTTTCACAGGATGAGATGCCATTGAGAAGATTTGTGCAGAGGAATAATATGCCCTGATTTAAGATTTTAAAAGGATCTCTGAATTTACTCTGAAACAGAGTAAATTCAGAGAGAGTAGTGAGAAGATTTCTGTATACTAGAGTAGACATGGTGGACATGATCAGAAGCAGTTATTGGGGAATATATGTTAAAATTGAAATTGAATATGAGTTGGAAATTAGTGTGAAAGAAAAAGGAACATTAGGAACAACTCCAAATGTTTTGGGTTCAGTAACCAAGGAAATCTAATCAGATGTGGAGTGTGAAGGGAAGACTAGACAATTAGCAGAAGAGTAGAATCAAGAGTTTGGTTTAAGGCAGGTCATGTTCATGATGATGCTTAATGGACATCCAAATGAAAGGCTTCGTCACCCACAGATGCCAACTTAACCTTGATTCCAGTCATCAGAGCTCAGATAGAGCTGAAACCAGATTCAATTTTGAAGACCATTAAAATTAACTTAGAACTCAATATAGAATCACTTTAGAGACCACTTCTTGTTGTTGCTAGATGCCATTGAGTCAGGTCCAATTCATAATGATACTATGTACAACCGAAAGAAACACTTCTCTGCTAGTCATAGGGTTTTCAATGGCTGATTGTTTTGGGAGTGGGCTGCCAGGTCCTTCTCCCATTTTGGGGGTATTGGGGATTGAACTTAGCCTCAGAACAGACCATGCACTCTACCAACTGAGGGAAACCTCTAGCCCTAGAGACCACTTAGCCTTTTTAAAATCACATTGCATTTAATTCAGCTAAAAATCAAAGAAACCAGCAAAAACTTGACTTTCAATATGAGAAGGAAGACTGGATTTATTTCAGTGTATTTTTCCATTAACACATGTGAGAGAATCTTCACATTAGTATCACGTGGTTTGTTGTCCAGATAAGAAAATAAATTAGAAAACAATGATGAACATTCAAGAGAAAAAATGATTTATACAAGTCAAAGCCAGACTGGGATTTAGCTCAGTTGGTAGAGCACTGTGCTGCAGTCTCTGAGGCTCCGAGTTCAATTCCCAGCACTGCAAAAATGGGAGAAGGGCCAGGCAATCCACTCCCAAGGCAATCCCAAAACAGCCATTGAAAACCCTATAAGGGTCGCTATGAGTCGGATATCGACTCAAACGCACCTAACAACAACAACAACAAGTCAAAGTTATGCTTTGAAATTCCATCTTTTCTAAGATGTAATAGAATCAGTGTTAATGCCTTCCTTATCTCAAGAGTAAAATATGGCATGTTGTTGTTAGGTGCCTTAGAGTCAGTGTCTGACTCATAGCAACCCTACATACAACAGGTGAAACACTATTGTCAGGGCTTCTTTCTCTGCTATTCACAGGGTTTTCAATGGCTGATTGTTTGGGGGAGTGGTTGCCGGGCCCTTCTCCCAAGCCTACAGCACCTGGTGTTCCCAGGCGGTCTCCCATCCAAGTACTAACCAGGCCTGACCCTGCTTAACTTCCAAGATCTGATAGGATCAGATACCACAGTGGCACGGCTGCAGGACAGAATATGGCATACAGAGATCACAAAGGGTCATATAGGAGAGATTATGCTACCTGGGGGGAAAGTACTACAGCTGTGAGACACAAAATTTCTCCAGTAGATGTGAAATTAAAGCAGATTACTTAAAAATACTTTTAAATGCATCATCTTTCTTTCATTTTGTGCTTGGGTCCAATGTTACTACGATTAAAAATGTGAGATATTGTCAAAGAAAATACATTGTTCCTGATTATTCCGTACTGTTGCTTTTATGGCATGAGGAAGTTGAAGACTCGGCTGCCTTCCAAGGAACTTTTCATTATCATGAAGAAAATTCTGATATCAATGTAATGAAAGCTCAAAGGCTTCAGTAGAAATTTCCCACTATAAATTGTTAAGTCAGTGGACCTCCCTTACAACGTCAAAATAATTTGCATAATCAAGCCAGTCAATTTCCTCTGGCCAAATTTTTCTTTCAAGAAAGAATTTTCTCTACCAAGACAAATTTATTCCTTCAGCATACTGACTTTTTAAAAACCCTCAAGTCTTTTAGGAAACACAGTAAGAAGTTTTCAGATTTTAGTATTCTCAAACCAACTCTGCATTTCTTTGCTCAGTAACTAAGAGAGTACTTCAAATCTGGGTGACTCAGCCAAGCTGTATGTCCTGAACTCTATGCTGAAGGAGGGTTAAAAAGCTAAACAAAATATTATTGGATTAAAATTCTCCTAAGAAACAAGATAAACGTTATATTATACATCAGTGTTGTTGCTGGATGTCTGTGCATGGTTCTGTAGTATAACTATGAGAAGACATCTAAATTTTCTAGGTGAATAATCTTGACATATGTATGATGACTTACTTGCTGTACCTCAGAAATATTCTTGATTTTCCATGTTTACAACACTTAAAATTCATTGCACTAAAATTAGGCTTCACCTTTTTATTTAAATATTCTGAAGCATTCATCATATTTTGTTTAAAGGACTTTCACTGATGTAATGCTATGCTTCTTATTTTAATAGTTCTTCATAATAATATTCCCCCAATATCTGTCATCCTGTCATACCCTGGGGGTTTGTGTGTTGTTGTGATGCTGAAAGCTATGCCACCAGTATCTCAGATACCAGCAGGGTCACCCCTGCTGGTGGACAGGTTTTAGCTGAGATTCCAGACTAAGACAGACTAGGGAGAAGGATCTGGCAGCCCACTCCTGAAACAATCAGCCACTGAAAATCCCTATGAATAGCAAAGCACTGTCAAATATAGTGCTGGAAAATGAGCCCTCTAGCCTGGAAGACATTCAAGAAATGACCAGGGACCAACTGCCTCCTGAAAGTAGAGACAACTTTAATGATGGGAATGGAGTAAAGCACTTGGGACCTCTCTTTGCTGATGTGGCACAACTCAAGAAGAAACATAGTGACTGCAACATTGGGCTCAACATAAAAAGATCATGTGCATGGTATTTTGTTAGATAGAGTTTCCTTCTGCTGTATATAGGGTTGCTATGAGTTGGACCCAACTCAACAGTGCCTCACAACAACATATAATAGTATCCAGTGGGAAAATGCAACAAATATTCTTCAATAGTTTTATAATTGATTTTAGTATGATAATTTCCTGAGGTGGTACATAGATACTCATCGTTTATGAAATGTGTTTAGGATAACCCTGAGCCTAAGTGAAGGGCATGGAGGAGAGCGTGTCATGATGTAGTGGGAATAGCTGCTCTGAGTCAGGGGTGATGATGAAATGAAGACAGAACATTTGTAGATCCTAGAATTCCATCTGTTTCTGAATTATTTATTGGCATTAATGCAATGGTCAAATATTCAGTCTTTCCTTGCAAGGTGATTTTTTCACAAAGGCAAAATGTGTATGTTAAGCTGAATGCATACATCTTCTAGGTTCTCCTGAGAGTTGGAGAGTCTATAAGGTACAATAAAGAATAGAAATTTGAATCTTACTCTGTATTTCTTAAATGTATTACCATAATACATACTCTGTTGAAATCACAAAATGTATAAATAAGTCAAGAAATGAATCATGTAGCCACCACCTAAGGAATCACAGTGTTAAGTACCGGATAATTTCTAGATTGGTTTCTATTCATATGTTTAACATAAATTGGATTATAGTGTACATTGTTTAACTCATCCTTTTTATTTAAGACTGTGGACAGAGGCATCTATCCATATCAAAAAATGAATTCCTATGCCATCATTTTAAATGATTTTATAGTTTTCCATTGCACAGTTATCCGTGATTTAACTCAGCAGGTTGCTACTCATTTTTCAATTATTATGACTAGTACTGTGAAAAATATTCTATAGATGGATCTTTCTATACTGTGAAGAATATTCTACAGATGAATTTTTCTGTACTTTTAGTTTCAAAATATAGAGTCTGGGGGTCAAAATGTGAATATATTTAATAATTTTGATATTGCAAAACTACTTTCCAAAAATTCCTGATTGAGTGGACCCATTTCCCTGCCCAGTTCACAATTCTGGGAAATAACTGAATTTGCTTAGGGCTTTGTGAATGCAACTACATCTTCTTCTCATAAATGCAAGCCTTCAAAGTGACAAATGTCTGCACACCAGCCCCTGTGGTCATATGTCCTAGACTACACTACACGAACAGCTGGGAAGTTTTTTTTTTTCCTGGCACAAGAGAACACTCCTCGTGACATGCATATGCCACGCCCTGAACTCTTAAAGTAAATATTTTGCCAGGGAAATCGAAGAACCGGAAGAGAGCCAAAGGAAAGAGGGAGGGCAGTCCCAATCACTCCCGTACTTTCCAAAGGAGCCTCTGTGTACTCAGTGTATTTAGTTAACAGACCAAAGGTTTTAAACATGTAATTGACCTATTGCTCAATGATGAAATCCTGGTAGCCCCCTACTGTAAACTGGAAAATTCCCCTGCATATTTTCTCATCGCTACCTCGAAGAAGCCAGCTATAATAATCATCTGACAAGTCAGAGTAATTTGCAAAGAAGCTCTGCTTGGTCTAGGTGCTAAGTCCCCCATGTTCTTTCAGAACACGAAGTTTCTGGATAGAGCCAAGAATTCCCATTTGGTCCTTGCAAATGTCACTAGCTAAAAGGCTAGAATGTTGGCATGTCCCAAGTACTAATATTTAATGTGTAATGTTTTACTATTTCAATTTTATATAGGTTTAAGTTTACTGTACCTCTGGAGACAAAGGCTCAGATATCCATTTGTTATGTGTTTCTAGAATTGTTCTAAGAAGGTCTAAGCCTAATTACTTGAGAAAATATGCATCTATGAAGAATATAATCAGAAAGGAATACAAAAATTACCTACAAAGCTGTTCAGTGAAGCACTACTAGAGTAGGAAGAAAAAATAAAAATATCTTTAATATTCAATAGTATAGTGATTAAAATAAGTGTAGGATTCCCATAAGGTTAAATGTTATGTTACCATTTAATAATCTTTGAAGCATTTTATGCAAAATGAAATGCTAATGACATAATGATAGTCAAATAAGTAGGACACAGGATAATAAATGGTATGCCAACTCATTATAAAAATTTGTATGTATTTATATTCATGCTCTTTGAAAAAGACTAGAAGGAAATTCACTAAGATGAAAGCAGAAATTATCTCCAGTAATGGGAAGGACGCCCCTCTTTTTTTCACTTTTTTATAATTCACTATTTTCTATAATAAACACATGTTGCTTTTATAATAAGAAAAGAGCAAGCTGTTTTTTAAAACTACATATATAAAGAACCTAGCATAGGAAGTAAATTGAACTTAGAAATATGATCTTAAAGAGCTACTTTTATTCATAGTTTTAATACTATCTAGTAAGTTTGCAGGGCTGGGATTTAGCTCAGTTGGTAGAGTGCTGCGCTGCAGTGTCTGAGGTCCCAAGTTCAATTTCCAGCACCACAAAAATAGGAGAAGGACCTGGCAATCCACTCCCAAGGCAATCCCGAAACAGTCTGCCATTGAAAACCCTATGAGGGTCACTATGAGTCGGATACCAACTCGACGGCAACTAACAACAACAACAAGTAAGTTTGCCACTGGAAGAGGAAAAGGAACCTTATTTCTCGGAATTCCTTATACTAGGCTTACATGAAAGTATTATAGTTAGCCTTACAAAATTTTTACTGCCTTTTTAACTGTGGTTGGCCCTATGAAAGCCATAACTCTGCCAGGAGAGCATCTATAATATATCTTGTCCTGGGACTTACAGGATAAAATAAGTAAAAGATTGGAAATAGTTTACATGGCTGATAAACTTTCTGATAATTTAATTGTGAAGTTTCTTTGTTCAGTTAGAAAAAAAATGTATCTATAAACTAATTTTAGAAGAACAGATTGCCTTGACTAATGGGGCTGAAGAATCGCTAATTAACCATGCCAATAATTCACCAGGTGACTGGAAAGGCCACTTTATTCTCTGGGCCTTTGCCTATTAGAAAATGAACAGTTTGCAAACATTTGCCCTCTGAATTCCTTTCAGGAAGTAATATCATACAATTCAATGATATAAAAGAATTTTTATAGATCTTGTTATGCAGTAGCTTCATTTCTACTCAATAAAAAGGAATGACCATAAGCTCTAGCAGTATTATAGCTGTATGATTTTTAACCAACTTGTAATAAGCCAGCTTACCCAGTAGACTTGTAAATACTTTCTTGCCTTTCACCATAGTCTGACCCATAGACATGTGTGTTTTATTTTTCCCGTCTGTGTTACACCATGCCATCTTTGTCATCCTTTCTTCTCACAGAAGAAGTTAGGCAAATCCTAAGCTGCCTTGCCTCTTCCTAGATACATTACCATTTAGGGCACATTTCTTCAGAGCTCACAGGTGTCCCTGGGAGTAAACCCAATGGTAGAACCAAATAAGCAACTGGAATGTTCACCCAGGCCCTCTGGCTCAAGCCAAAAGCCGCTAATCTGTTTGGAGTCTGTAAATCAGTTCGGAAGATTAAATGAGTCATTGGCTCCGTTCAAAAGATGTTAGAATTGCTTCTAGAATGAGGTGGGGTGATATGGTAGCTAGCCAGGAAATGATGCTATTAAGTCCAAAGCTCTGAAACTGTTTTTGAACGGCTTATTGATTTGTCTCCATCTATGGACCTCAATCCAAGCCTGCCGTATGAAATGGGGATAGAATGAGCATCTGGGTCTGAACAAAATGTGGTTTCTTCTAGGATGAAAATCAGTACACCTTCTCCAAAACAAACCCCAAAACTGAGCAGGATTCGCCCCTCATGGTAATGAGTTGAAGCATCTTCTGCTGTTTCTACCTTCTCTGAGGACCACTGATTTCCCTTCGAAGAAACTCATAGTGAACACTCCTCAACCCCTTTAACTATCCGTTCCATACAGACTAAGGTTTCTAGGAAGGAGCCTGTTCCGGGAGATGAGTCAGGTGTCACTGATGATTTTTACCCAAGCTGAAGGGTGAACAGGACCACTGGAGGAATAAAAAGTTAAGAAAAGCTGTAATATGATACTAAGAAATTGTGTATTTCCCCATGTGTTATTGTTGTTGTTAGGTGCTGTCGTGTCAGACTCATAGCAACCCTCATAGGGTTTTCAATGGTTGATTGTTTCAGGATTGCCTTGGGAGTGGATTGCCAGGCCCTTCTCCCATTTTTGTGGTGCTGGGAATTGAACCAGGAACCTCAGAGACTGCAGAGCAGTGCTCTACCAACTGAGCTAAATACCAGCCCATCTCCCCATATATGTCATTGGAAATTTTTCCTCCATAAAACTATATGTTACTAATTAAAAGAGATTCATAATCACCTTTAGAAAGAAGATTACAGTCATAAGAAGTCACTCAAAACCATCGAGTGTATTCACACCTGAAACACTTTCGTAGGCCTCTTATTCATTTTGTTTGCTCTCCATTTTAATATCACTTCTGCTTTTCTTGGGATTAAACTTTTATTTCACCTTCCTCCTCTTTTTTTTTCTCTCTCCCTTCCTTTCTCTTACTGCTTGCTCCTCTTTTTCTTTTAAATAGGTCTTTGGTTTGTACACACAAAATATAGAATGCATGATACACTTTTCCTTCTCTTTGTGCCCCCCTTTTTTTTTTCTTCCTTGCTTTCTATGGCAAATAATTTGCACACAGGAGTAGAACGTTGCTCAGCCAGCTCTACAAAATGTGTTGGCCCTTTTAGGTATTGATTAAAATATACGTATTTAGTTCCAAACTCTACCACAAACAGAAAAGACATTAACAAATTCTCCCATACGCTTTTGGGAGTTTGGAGTTGGTTAGCCACATGGGCTCATAACTTCATCCACTGCAAACGAGAAAGCTTTTGTTTTAGAGTGATGGCAACTAAGAAAAACATCCAGGCACATTTTTTTTTTATTCCTCCATCTCCAAGGGAGTTTGATCTTCATTTAATATCACAATAAGTTGAGACTAATTACATGGGTGCAAAGAGTTTGTTTTGAACCCCTGGAGATCTAAATTTAATCAGAGCTTTTTCACTGAAGGGGGAGAGGAGGAGAAAGAAGGCATGTGATGATTTCTATAATTTACAGCAGCAAAACACATTAGAAAGAGTGAGGAGCCACATCTTTCAGCAATTTTAATCATGCCAAAATATATAAATAAGAAATGAGTGCTAAAGGTAACCAAATTACTCTGTAACATGTGAAAGAATCTTGTTAGAGAAACACAAAAACACACAGAAGTGTTGAACATCTGCCATGCGGTCAGATTGCCTGGAGAAAATAGCACTGAGTCAGAAAACATAACTCACCTCGAGAATGACCTGTGTCACAGTCTAGCCATCTGGCTCTGATCAAGCCACTAAGCTTTAGCCTCAGTTTCTGCACCTCCAGAGTTGTGGACAAACATGTATCGCAGCATTGTTGAGAGGATTGGTGAGAGAATCTAAGTGAATGCACTTCAAATGAGGAATCAAATGCAAACTACTATTACCAATGCCACTTCCACCATTATAAGCACTGTGGTCAAGTCAGAGACAAAGGACACAATCTTGTAATTGAAAAGCTTACAATTTACTTAGAAGAACCAAATATAAATTCATGAAAAAGTCATAGCAAATTACTCACAGGCACTTTTGTAAGGACCTACTCATGTTAATTTGTTTAATCATTATAATAACAAGATAGACATAATTTTATATATATTCTATATTTCATGTATTATAATGACTATTATAATTCCCATTGAACAAAGAAAGGAACTTCAAAAGAGAAATATGAAGTAATTTGTCCAGAGGCACAGATAGTAATTGACAGAAATGAGATTTGAACTCAGCAGTAGAGAGCAAGAAAAGGAGATGGACTAGAGGAAAAGAATGAAGAGGAAAAGGAGAAAAATAAACAGAAGAAAAGAAGGTTATAAATTTTATGTTTCATATTTTATGTTACTAAAAGACATTTATTATGGAGACTACCAACAACCTATTGAAAACTTACTCAAGGAAAAGAGATTTAAGAATGACTTCTCTGTCCTTATCTGCAGCCATTAACACCCTGGTCTCTGATCAGGGTCAGGCTGGTTAATCCTTGGATGGGAGACCACCTGGGAATACCAGGTGCTGCAGGCTAGGGAGAAGGACCTGGCAACCCATTCCTGAAATATTCAGTCATTGAAAACCCTATGAATGACAGAGAAGCACTGACAATAGTGCTGGGCATGGCATAGTGTTAGCTAGTATTTCTTGGTCGCTATGAGTGGGACCCAACTGATGGCACCTAACAGCAACAACTCTCTACCCTTACGGGACTGAGTGAATTATGAAGATATTTAAAAATAAGGTAGGACTACTAGGAATATACCCAAAGGGAGACAAGTCATCGTATCACAGAGACACTTGCATCTCCATATTCAATGCAGCACTTTTCACAATAGCAAGGATATGGGACTAACCAAGGTGCCCATCAACAGAAGAATGGATTAAAAATGGAACATATACACAATGGAATACTACTCAGCAATAAAAAAAATTGAAATGTCATTTGCAGCAAAGTAGATCAGACTGGAGAACATCATCTTAAGCAAATGAGCACAATCTCAAAGAGAGAAATACCATATGTTCTCATTCATATATGGGAGCTGAATCTTACTTAAAGGAAGAAAAAATCCTATACATAAGTTCACGTATAAAAAAATCCACGATAAAACTTAGCGAAGAAGGGACAGTGCAAGGAATACAAAGAAGGAGGGAGGGAACTAACAGAGGGAAGCAAAGATTGTGGAAGGTGGTATAGAGAGGAGAATCAATGTAGAAGGATAAAGAGGGAGAGGATAGTCTTAATGTAAACAATTCAACTTTATGAGTACATTGGAAAAATAAGGAAACATAACTCAAATACGCATTTGAGTTTTACTACATATTAGCCATAAGACTCCATAAGCCTTGTCAGTTGGTGAAAGTGTTGCCAGAAGTGATGTAATGATTGCATACTGGAAAAAGCCAATGCAGTATTACTCTATAGCCCACCATCATTTACTAATAAAGGGAGAAAAAATAAAATAAAATAAAAATAAGGTAGGGTATGGGAATCTGACACCCGACATTCTACAGAAAAGAAGGAGTCGTTCACTTTTCCCTCAGATCGGTATCTCAAAACCTGTTGAGACATAAATAAGAGAAGTTCCTTGGTTAAGGAGGAGAATATATTCTGGAAATGAGAGAGAGAAAATTTGATTAATTAACTTTTTTAAATGTCCTCACTCGATACTGCTGGAAACAACTTTGAAAGTTCCTCAATGTGGCAAGATCACCTCCAGGCACCTGTAGATACTTCTTATGTGAAGCGCCTCAAAAGAAAAGTCCACACCCCACCCCTTTTTTGACATTCCAAAAAGGCTCGCAATCCTCCCACAGAGTGTATGACATCATCCTACAGAGTTTTCCCCGGCACGTGTGCCATTTGACCTGAAGGTCTAATAAGGACTCTGCCAGCTTCTGCCTTCGCTTCAACCCTTCCAGCTTGATGACTACTGAGCTTCGTCAGCTTGCCTCTCTTGTGACCTACTTACCATTTCCTGCATACCAAGAAGAGACTTGACTTTGGCATAGAGTATAATTGAACTTGAACCTATTCCAGTTCCCAGGAGTGATGAACCGCAGCTTAGCATGATAACACTTGAGCCATCTGACCTTCTTCTCCAACGCCATGAGAACAATGCTCACAGAGAAACTCCATCAAGGATTTGGGATAGGTATCTCAAAACCAGTCATTCACCAGAGGTAGGAGAAGATGAAATAGGGAAAATTAGCCTGATTCCCAGTGAGGAAAGTGGGAAACTCAACACAAACCACGTCAGTCTCAGATGTAAGACAAAGCCCCAAGATTCCTCTGCTCCTCTTAGAGTCAGGCCTTCAGTCATTGACCACCACAAAGATAGCTAGAGTGGGCAACAGTCACCAGACATGCCCAGCGGCTGGAGGAGGACCCTGAGAAGGGGGCGAGGGCTCACTTGCTAAAGCTCTGCTCACACCCCTCAATTATAATTCCATTAGCCCAAGAAAGTGTTCCAGAACTTAAGAAACTTCTAGTCTTAGCTCTCCCCCAGTGTTATGGACCTATTGATCTAAGGATCTTTCCCCAAGTGGGTCTTCCCTTGTTTCTGGAGTAACTCCAGCCCATCACCATTGTTTACATGATCATGTCTTATTTATTGCTCAAGGTCCAATGCTAAGACTACTTCTCTAGGATGATTCATGTAATCAAATGAAATCATTTTTTTTTAACTTGAACTTTCACAGGGCCTTTGGTATTTTGATTTTTTAGTTTCATTTTGTTTTGTTCTGTTCTGTTTGTTGTTTGGTTGGTTTTGGCCACGAGGTTGTTTTTAGAGGCGGGGTCTATATAGCCCAGGTTGGCCTGGAATGTGCCATGTAGCCGTCTGGTCTTGAACTCCTGATCCTCCTGCCTCTGCCTAGCATTACAGAATGTGCCACCATGTCCAGCTGGGCCTTTGTTTTTCACATCACAAAGTATCTTGTCCTTGGCTGTTTAGCATCTTAAAGAGGGTGCTTAGAGGCTAAAGAATGTCTTTGAGATGGATGAAGCATGTGACATCGTCTTGGATTGCTCTCACCCTCATTTCCCATTAGTCACTACTTCTTTTTCACACTTTACCTCCAACTCATTTCTTTCTCTTCTACCTCTGTTGTCTTGATCATGAGTTTCAAAACTGAATGTCAGCATTAATACAGTAAGTGGCCTCCTTACTCCCACCACAGCATCAAAGAACAGGATAATAACACAAGAAATTTGCCTCCATTGTTCCAGCTGGTTTGTCCCCCCAGGGGAGAAAAAGATGTTGACAGATCCGTCCATCTTCCCAGAGGACTAGGTTTTTGTTGTTGTTTTGTGTTTGTTTTGTTGTAAGTAAAGAATTTTTAATGCCCAACAATCACATAATCCATTTGAAACTCTCAAATATGGCATTTTTCACATGGTATACTTTAAAATATTCTTCCCCTAAAAAATGTTAGTGTCAAATATTAACATAAAATTTTGTCAGCTCCTTTCTGCATAGGGTGGCCATTTCTCCTTTTTCTTATAAGCACATATTAATTGTACAAAATACTGAACTTCATTGTCAAATTTTCATGCATGTGTATATCACACATTGATTATCTTCATCTCCCATTATCTTCGCTTACTCCTCCTCTTTTGGTTCCCTTCCTCTTCCCCAGTAGCACTCAATAGGGCTAATTTTTTACCTACACAAGATCATTGTGTAGGAGTAGATCTGAAGCGAAAAAGTAAATGGAATAAAAGAGTGTTGATTAGTGAAATTACGTATGGAGAGTGAGATAAAGAGATTTTAGGGGCCAGCAACTGAGTTTGAAATTTTAGAGAAAGAAAAAAATCTTTAAAGAAAATAGTTTAAAATTTTTTCTTAAAAGATGCGCTATGGAAAAAACTTGCACTGCCTATATAAGAAATTCCACATTATTATGAATTTTATTCTTGAGAATGTTGTATTTGGATTTATGGATTTTTTTAATGCTGTGTGAAAAAACTATATCACAAAATATCTTCATCTTACATTGGCTACAATAGAATGTCAGGATCATAGAATCTGAAAATTAATCTGAAAAGAGAAATTATCTCATATACCCTCTCAAATATGATCAAGAAAGAAGTCTACAAAACTTAAGTAACCTATGCAAACATATATCACTAACCATTGGCAGAGCTTGGCAACTCAGAAGTCACCCTGCCCAGGCAATTAGTCTTGCTACTCCAGTTATTTGAAGAATCCCCTAAAATGCAGCCTTTGCCTATTACTCCATTCCCAATCAATTACCTACCAAAAGGTATTCTAACATCTTAAATTGGAAGTCACAGAGCATGACATACAAAAATATTAAATGAGTAAAGTTTACCCCCAAAATGGACACAGCCTAATAATTTTTTGATATTTACCATTTGGCTTTAAGTTCTTCATAGTTCTGCTACATCTTAAGATGAAACCTATACTGAAATTGAACTCAACTTCTTTGACATAGTGAGAGCTATTACTATTCAGAGTTCTCCACATAACATTTTATTTACATATTCATAATTCTTTGGGTAGCCTGCAGCCATACCACTGTGGTGTCTCATCCCATCAGATCTCAGAAACTAAGCAAGGTCAGACCTGGTTAGTACTTGGATGAGAGATGGCCTGGGAACACCAGATTCTGTAGGCTTGGGAGATAGACCTGGAAACTCACTCCCAAAAAATAATCATCCTTTGAAATCTCTATGAATAGCAGAGAAGGACTAACAATAGTGTTTCATCTGTTGTACATAAGGTTGCTGTGAACTGGACACCAACTCAATAGCACCTAACAACAACAATAACAATTCTCTGAGTACATATTTGTATACTTGGAAAATGTAATAATATACCCAAGGTCACCAAACTAATAATGTCAGAGCTAGGATTTGAACCCAAGTCAATCCAGATCCATTGTCCACTTCTATTCCATCATTAGTTCTTCCATATTAGTCATAGAAGAAAGATGAGGTCTACCATTGGAAATACTAGATCCTACCCATCATGGTAAGCATTCTCTCCCAAGTTCACATGGCTAGACTGTAGCAGAATTGGAAACTCAATACTACCTTCTCCCAAAATTCAAGCTTCTTAAAGTGTTCCTTTTTGTTGTTTGTTTGTTTGTTATTCCTTTGGGTATATAACCAGGAATGGTATAGCTGAGTCATTGGTAGTTCTATTTTTAGTTTTATGAGAAACTTCCATATTGATTTCCATGGTGGATCCACCAACCTATATCCCCACCAGCAGTATACTAGGGTTCCCTTCTTCTTGCATCCTTGCCAGCATTTGCTGTTGTTTGTTCTGTTGATGCTAGCCATTCTGCCTGAAGTGAGATGGTATCTCAGTGTAGTTTTGATTTGCATTTCCCTGATGGCTCCATGGCACATTCGAGGCCAACCTGGGCTATATAGATCCCACCTCTAAAAACAACCTCGTAGCCAAATGTTCCCTGATGAATATTTATTCATATCATTGTTGGCCATTTATGTTTCTTCTTTTGAGAAATCTCCACTTCAATTCACTTGCCCATTTTTTGATTGGATAGCTTACTTTCTGGTGCTTAATTTTTTGAACTGTTTATATATTCTAGATATCATTCCATTGTCTGATGTACAGCTAGAAAAGATTTTCTTCCATTCTGTAAGCTGTCTCTTAACTCTGATAATTGTGTCTTTTGCTGTGCAAAAGCTTCTTAATCGCATACAATCTCATTTGTCAGTTCTTGCTATTGTTTCCTGCAGCATTAGGATTCTATTTAGAAAGTCTTTGCTTATGTTTATGTCTTGAAGTGCTTTCCCTATATTTTCCTCTAGCAATTTCAAAGTTTCAGGTCTTACATTAAGGTCTTAGATCCATTTTGAACTTATTTGCATACAAGTGAGAGAGAAGGATCTAATTTCAGTCTTCGGCATGAGGATATCCAGTTCTCTTGGCACTATTTTTTGAAGAGGCGGTCTTTTCTCCAGCTTATAATTTTGGCACATTTGTCAAACCTCAGGTGGCTGAAGCTGCATGGGTTTATTTCTGGATCCTCTATTCTGTTGCATTAGTCTACATGTCTGTTTTGTGCCAAAACCATGCAATTTTGTTACTATGGTTCTGTAATATAATTTTTGATCAGGTATTGTGATGCCCTCTGCATTGCTTTTTCTGCACAGGACTGCTTTACCAATTCAGGGTCTTTTATTATTCCATACAAATTCTAGGGTTGTTTTTTCTATTTCTGTGAGGAATGTCATTGCAATTTTGTTGGGGATTGCACTGAAACTGCAGATTGCTTTTGGTAATATAGCCATTTCACAATGTTAATTCTTCTAATTCATGAGCATGGGAGATCCTTCCATCTTCTGGTGTCTTCTTCTATTTCTTTCCTCAGTATCTTAAAGTTTTCATTGTAGAGGTCTTTCATCTCCTTGACTAGGTTTCTAACTGAAGGAATATACCCTAACATATCATAGGCAATACATGAAAAACCTACAGCCAGCATCATACTAAATGGGAGAAAACTGAAAGCATTTCCTTTAAAATTAGGAATGACACATGGTTGCCCACTGTCTCCACTGCTATTGATTATAGTAATTGAACTATTAGCCACTGTAATAAGGCAAGAGAAAAAGTAAAAGAGATACAAAGAGTAAAGGAAGAAGTCAAATTATCCATATTTGCAGATGATATGATCCTATACTTAAAAGATTCTAAGAACTCCCCAGAAAACTCTTGGAGGTTATAAACACTTTCAGTAAAGTAACAGAACACAAAATCAACATATGAAAATCAGTAGCTTCCCTATATGCCAATAATAAGGCTGAGAAAGAAATTAGGAAAACAATCCCATTCATAACAACTTCAAACAAATAAAATATTAGGAATAAACCTAACAAAATGTATTTGATTTTCAATCTTACAATCTTGTTTCTTTCAGTTGCTCTGTCACTTTTCCCAATCTCCCATGATACTGCTGGAGGTAACTCTGACTTCCATGGGATCTTTGCTATCCTTTTTCACTATCCTTATTTCATAATAATTTATCACTTATTTGAGTTTGCTGCAATACTTCTAAAGGACTATTAATCTAAATTGTTTCAATCCCTAGGAAGATGGACTCTAAAAGGATTACCAAACCCCAGAAACTTTATTTAAATTGACAGGATTGTGTACATAGGTATAGTTTTCTTTAGAAGCCGGCCATTATTTTCATCATAGCCCTCAGGGAATCCATAACTCTAAAACTATGGAGTACTTCTGCAAACCTTGGGTTTGCTCTGAAAAAATAAAATAAAATCTGTGCTTCCTCCTTCATTTCCCTGAGCCCACCACACAAGGGACTTTTAACTGCTCTAGGTCTTTTCTGCAACAAATTGGCCCCAAATTACCCTCGGTTGCTTCCTATGGACAGAATTAGAGAGTCCTATTATTTGGGTTGGTAATTTCCCAGCCATGGCACTTCCTGCGTTTCCAATAATCCTTGCTCAGATAATCATGCTGTGCAGTCCCTTCCCTGCCTGATCACTCCTCCTTAGGAAATCTAAGTGATAAAATGTTCCCAGGCTTTTTATCTCAAGCCTTCCCCACTCTGCCTGATGGAGCAGGTAGTTTCCCGGTGCTGGGATCAGAGCCAATGAGTTCTCATTTTTTAAAAATTCCCCCAAAGGAAAACCCAAAACCTATTGAGAAATGTGCATAACACAAACACATTTTATTCCTGTTGTTTATTTTTCTCAGTTCAGAGCTTCCAGTGAGAAATATAAAATTGATTTAGAGGAAAGGTTTGAAGTGTTCTAACATGTGGTAAGATTGCAGTGCAGTGCGTATCTTTAGAATTCACTCGCCCAACGCAACATGCCAGTTAACCCAACACCCAAGAATCGTATCAAAGTCTTAATGTTCATTCAGTGCAATCCAGAGACTTCTTTCTCCATTTTAAACATTTATATGAAATATTATGTTATTTATATTTATATTCTGCATCAACCAGTGTAAGACACACACGTGCTCTTTTATTAGTTGAATTAGTAGTTTTCTACTTCTATATACCAAAGCTTCTTGCCTGTGAAAATAGGAACACATACATATAAACTGCATGGGAACAATGTTCCTGGCTATCAGCCTAAGCTTCTCAGTACAGATCAGATATGCAGACTTAATTGTGTAGCACCCAGTCTGAAAATATTTGTGCTTCTTCAGAAGAATAAAGTAAATAATGACCAAGGCAGTGGTCACGTCTAACCAGCACAAATCCTGAGACTCACCAGCTGGCCTCCCAGTACAAAATCTGGCAACCAACTATTTTCCAGGGTCAGAAAAATCCTAGGTCATTACTAAAATATCAGATCTCCAAAGACAGCTTTATTACAGAAGGCTGCCAGTGGCCTTTGCGGGTGAACAGGTCCAGCAGCCCTTGAAAGGCAGGAAACAATCCACCCCAAAGGGCCTATCAGCTCTGCAAATCTTCCTCACAACTGCACCCCTCCAGGAAAGATGAAAAGGAGAAACTTCCTTACTCTTTAGAGGCCACCACAGACTTCCTGTTTGCAAAGAGGTGGCCACAGTCAGCATACGCTTTGCATCGGGGTTTTCTCCCACTGGTGTTAGCTGTGCAGATCTGGGAAAGTATAAGACGAGGCAGGTATTCTAGTGAAATAAGACAGCCCTCGAGACAGTGGTTACTCTAGGTAGGCACATGGGTAAATCACTATGTGGTTTGAGAATCAGAGCTTTTGATAACCACATAGGTTTTCTTTCCTTTAGGAGAGAAAATCTTTAAAGGTGCCATGGAATTTCACCTCTCCACGAGCACAGGAATTAACTCTTCCTTGCTGTTTTGGGTTCTGGCTGTCTTTTGTGCCCCAGTGTTATCATGAAAGAGCGCAGTCTAGGTAGGCTTTGCCTCCAACTCCTGGTATGCCCAGTAATCAACAGCCATACATAGAATATTGGTTGACAGTAAATAAAATAAATAAAAGTACTGGTACATGCTACAACATAGATGAACCTCAAAATTTCGCACTAAGGGGAAGAAGCCAGGCAGAAAAGATGACATATTATATAACTCCATTTCATATGAATGGTCCAAAGTAGAAAAATCCGTAGAGATACAAGTTAGAGTGGTGGTCTCCAGGTCTGGAGGTGGGGAATGAACGAGGTGTGGCTGCTCATGCACATGAGGTTTGTTTGAGAGGCTCAAGAAAATGTTCTAACATTAATGGTGATGAGGTGGCACAAGCCCACAGCTACACTAGAAACATGGAGTGGTACATTTCCAATAGCATGGGAATTCAGTCCCAATAAACCTGCTCCTTTTAAAAGCCCGTGGGGAGCTCCTGCATGGGCAGCTCACCTGAGGTGATAGGACCTCTGCCCACCATCCCCAGGGAAGGAGAACCTTCTTCTCTTGTTCCTGCCACTCACCTTCTCATTTTCTCCTGGTGGCCCAAGTCCCCTGCAGAAAGCAAACCTTTTCTGTCACTTGCTTACTCCCTCCTGCCACATGCACAGCTCCCCAATTAGTTCTAAGGAAGAAATGACTTTCCCAAAACATGGTGCCTGAGTCTCCTCTGAGTCTATCAGCCCAGGGTTTGAATAAACTGATAACTCCCCCCCCCCTTTTTTTTTTTGTTAAATCACCGAAGACTTTGAATTGGGAGAAAGCAGATCCCTTCCAGCTCTACCCCTGGAACCCTGAATGAAAATAAAGTGATTTGCTGCCCATATTTCTGCAGAGCCAGCTCCTTCTATTATAGGTGCACCTGCCGTATTTATCTTGGAAAATGTTAGCCTGCTGAGTTGTCTCACATTAGACCATGATGGATACTACTATTAGCCATATATTTGCCAGACAAGCTCTTTAAAAACATCATATTTAGCTGGGCACAGGGTACACTCCTGTCATCCCAGTGATTTGAGAGGCTGAGGTAGGAAGATCTTGAGTTTGAGGCCAGATGCAGCCTGCATAACTTAGCAAGACCCTGACTCAAACAATAAAAATGGGCTTGGGGGTGCAGCCCAGTAAAAGAACACCTACAAAGTATGTGTGACACCCTAGGTCCAACCCCCAACTACTGCAAAAAGAAAAAAAATGATTATGTTTGTAAAAGTATTTTTATAAAGTAGGATAATTAAATTATAAAAAATAAATAATTTAAAAGCTCCGACTCCTCAAAATGATCAAGGTCAAGAAAAACAAAGAAAATCTAAGACACTGTCACAGACCAGAGGAGACTAAAGGACAAAGCCACCAAGAGTGATCTGGTTTCCTGGAGGGACCCTTGAACAGAGAAAGGACTTTAGTGAGCAACAAGTAAAGTTCGGAGTTTGGCTCATGGTTTGATTCCCTCCGTTGTGACTGAGGTGCCAGGATTATGTTAAGTCACCCACGGTAGAGACAGCTGGGTGAAGTGTGCATGGGAACACCTCTACCAGTGCTTAACTGTTCTGCAAGCCTAAAATGATTCCAAAATAAAAGAGCAAAATTTAAAATCAACAAATCTATACACATAGACACAAACCCAGTCGCAGCTGGTTGTTATGATTATTTTTGTAGCTTCATCTTGTCATTCCTCCTGTTTTTCAGGAAATAATTCAGTTTTTGTATGACCTTCTCCACAGTTGGAAACAAGAATCCATACTTCCTCTTGCTGGCTCCTAACACCCAACCTGAGTCCTCCCTGCAGCCACATCCTGTTTATTTTCTCTCTATCCCATGAAAGAGAGCTGGAATTTAGCTCAGTTGATAGAGTGCCGCGCTGCAGTCTCTGCGGTCCCGAGTTCAATTCCCAGCACCGCAAAAATGGGAGAAGGACCTGGCAATCCACTCCCAAGGCAATCCCGAAACAGTCAGCCATTGAAAACCCTATGAGGGTCGCTATGAGTTGGATACCGACTCGACAGCACCTAACAACAACAACAACATCCCATGAAAGAAGATCCCCTGTCTTCCCCTCTTCCATTTGGAGTCTTCATCTAAAGAAGAACCTGGAGAAAATTGAGACACTGTGGTCTTTAGTTTTCCTCTGAGTCAGGGTCTGGTTGCTGAGGTGACTTATGTTGTTGTTGTTAGGTGCCGTCAAGTCGGTATCCAACTCATAGTGACCCTCATAGGGTTTTCAATGGCTGACTGTTTCGGGATTGCCTTGGGAGTGGATTGCCAGGCCCTTCTCCCATTTTTGCGGTGCTGGGAATTGAACTCGGGACCTCAGAGACTGCAGCGCAGCACTCTACCAACTGAGCTAAATCCCAGCCCGTGAGGTGACTCATATTCATTTCTAATTCTACTATTTATTCCTAGACACACACACACACACACACACACACACACACACACACACACACACACACCTTTAAGCAAGAGCTATATAGTGCAGCAAACATTGTACAATCCCTTTTGCTTTTGTCCAGAGTCTTCTAAAGGTCAAACCACCCTTAGCACCTACAACCTTGGGCAAAAACCATGATGAGCATACAGTGGCATATTCTAGGGGATTTTTCTTTTTTCTTTTCAAGCGAATGGCTTGTTTGAAATGATTCTAAGTAAAGAATAATGGGTAGGAAATGAATCGTATAGATTGAGACTTCGCCTGTCAGCACACAGGCATAAAGAAAAAGTTGAACACACAAATGTCACCATCTACCTCTTCATTCCAACCTTTGCTATTAGGATCCCTTTTCTCATCACTTTTCAAGGTGTGGGAGGGAATTTTCCCCACTTCTAGCAGAGCAGACAAAACACCATAACAATAAGGATGAAGATTTAACCTTAGTATTTCCTGGAGATCCTCATGGCTGGTATATATGCTCTTTGCTGAGACCATTAGAAATGTGAAGAGCTAAAAAAATGGAGCACCCAAAGAATAAATAATCCAATCCAACCAATAAAAGGGCAGTAGAAATGAACAGACACTTTCAAGAAGTACAAATGGCCAATAAAGACATGAAAAAATGTTCACATCTTTAACCACCAAGGAAAAGCAAATCAAGGCTCCACTGAGATTCCATCTCATCCCAGTCAGAAAACACAAAAGGCTGGTGAGGATGGAGAGGTGGAGAGAAACCCTATTCACTGCTGGCAGGAATGTAAATTAGTCCAACCACTATGGAATTTAGTACAGAGGTTCCTCAAAAAACTAAAAATAGAACTTCCATGTGATCCAGCCATACCACTTCTGGTTATATACCCCCCAAAATCAAAGTCAGCTAACTATAGAGATATCTGCATACTCATATTTATCACAGCACTATTCACAATAGCCAAGTTACAGAATCAGCTAATGTCTGATCAATAGAAGAATGGATAAAGAAAATGTGGTACATGTATATGATGGAGTTTTACTCAGTCATAAAGAATGATGGCATGTTTGCAGGAAAATGGATGGAACCAGAAATCATGTTAAGTGAAAGAAACCAGTCCACAAAACAAATATCACATGTTTTATCTCATGTATGGAAGGTACAGGAAGAAGAAGAAGAAGAAGAAGAAGAAGAAGAAGAAGAAGGAGAAGGAGAAGGAGAAGGAGAAGGAGAAGGAGAAGGAGAAGGAGAAGGAGAAGGAGAAGAAGGAGAAGAAGAAGAGGAGGAAGGAGGAGGAGAAGGAGGAGGGAGAGGAGGAAAGGGAAGTGAAAAGAGGAGGAGGAAGGGGATACAAGAGTAATAGAGGGGGTGAATATGATCAAAGTATATTATCTGCATGTATGGCAATGTCATAATGGAACTGTTTGTATATTAATAAGAAAAGGTTAAGAACAAAGGAAAGTTCTATAATTCCAAGTTGGATAGAAATGAAAGATTAGGTCAGTGAGAGACAGATGAGAGACCAATGTCTTTTTCATGATTAATGAGAATACCTATAACTAATAACAGGACTTTGATTTTTAAAATTAAGAAACGAAAAACAGTGTATTTGTCATATCCTCTCCTACATTCTTTGACCGTCTTTTAAAGCTGACTTACTTAGATCTGCATGCAATCTAAGGTTAATTTAAATGTAGAAAAATCTCCTACGAAAAGTGACCTACTTCAAGTTTAATGACATTTCCCTAGACACTTCAGAGGTTACCTAACAAAACCACTCATGTTTCTGATTATGTAATGGAAACCTGGTTCTATTAAGACTTTTGCTGATGAGTTATCTAGAGAAGGGAACCAGGACTCCCATCCAGGTCTTTTCATGCTAGAATTGATCTTTTGTGCATCCCACAAATTCCTTTCTGCTTATTTTACTTTGGGAAAAAAGGTAAACTGTTAGAATATGGAGAAAGAGTAAAATAATTCATCATTATTTTCAAAAAAGAGGTCCTCATAATCAAAAGAAGACCAAAGGAAAAGTTGAAGATAATATTTATCAGTTATTGAGAAGTAATATTCAGTTATTATGTTATAATCTATTCTACACTATTTGGTTCAGAAAGTAAAAGTCATTCTTTCAAAGCAAGATTGCATTCATATTAAAGCCCAAGATCCTT
Organism: Pedetes capensis; assembly: GCA_007922755.1. Classification (NCBI taxonomy): domain Eukaryota; kingdom Metazoa; phylum Chordata; class Mammalia; order Rodentia; family Pedetidae; genus Pedetes; species Pedetes capensis. The sequence goes on along the minus strand of VMDO01010680.1, from coordinate 38,676 downwards.
TTTCCTCAGGGACTCTCCTCCTCCTTGTCAGTGAACCAGTTGTAAGGATTTTTGTTTTGTTGATACTGACAAAACAAAAATTTGTTGATACTGACAAATCAACAAAACAAAAATCCTTACAACTGGTTCAGTATGCAGGTTCATGATAAATGGAGAGAAGAAGAGATTGTCCAAGATTTTGCTTTACTTGGTTCTACAATCAACACCCACAGAAGCAGCAGTCAAGAAATCAAAAGATGCATTACATTGGGAAAAGCTGTTGGAAAAGAAATCTCTAAAGTGTTGAAAAGTAAAGATGTCCCATTGAAGATGAAGGTGTACCTGACTCATGCCATGGTATTTTCAGTCTCATCATATGGTTGTGAAAGCTGGACACTGAATGAGAGAGACAGGAGAATTGATGCTGGAGACAATCATTGGTGCTGGAGACAATCATTGAATACGCCATGGACTGCCAAAAAAGCAACAAATCTGTCCTGGAAGAAGTGCAACCAGAGTGCTCCTTGGAAGGACTTATGTATTTTGAACATATTTTCAAGAGAGGCCAATCCCTGGAGAAGGACATCATGTTTGGGAGAGTGGAGAATCAACAAAAAAAAAGGAAGACCCTCAACTACATGGCTTGATGCAGTGTCTGCAATGATGGGCTTGAACATATAAAAGATTGTGTGCCTGGCACAGAATAGTGGAGTGTTTCATTCAGTTGTTCATAGGCTTATTATGAGTCACGCTTGACTCCACAGCACCTAAGAACAGTAAGAACAAGTATGCAGAGTAAATGTGTTATTATTATTATTTTAACATCTGCCACCAGAAATACTCTGAGAGAGGGAACCATTTTGCCAGGATAATGTCTTGTTACGTGAGTAAATCAATAGGAGAAAGAACAGGGAAACAAAGTAGATTTTAAAGTGCTTTTCATTAAAAGGCATCAGAAACCTGGCCACGAACAGAGCATAAGGAAAGGAGAGAAAAGTGGCCCTATAAGCTAGGAGCTGTGGCACATGCCTACAATCCCAGCTACATGGGAGGCTGAAGCAGGAGGATCTCAGATTTCTGGCCAGAGGCAGCCTGAAACTTTAGCAAGACCTTGTCTCAAAATAAAAAATAAATAAGGAGGAGTAGGGATATAGCTCAGTGGTAGAATGCTTGCCTAGCAGGCACAAGGCCCTGGATTCAATCCCCAGCACCACAAATAAACAAATAAATAAATAAATAAATATTTCAAGTTTAAAAAGAGGCTGGAGGTACAGCTCAGTGGTAAAACACTTGCCTAACATGCACAAGTCCATGGGTTCAACCCCTTATTTCTGCAAAAGTAAAAATAAAAAGAATGTCTATATGAATATGGCCCAGTTCACACTGTCAAATCCTTCGGGAAGGAAGACATCAGACCTGGTGGAACCCCACCTACCAGACTGTTGGGGTAGCCATCCCTGCTCACACCATCTACCTGGACAATGGCACGAGGATGGGTGTGTGATTTACAGGACTCTGCCAGGCAAATGAAAAGTACAAACTTCATTCCTACGATATTACTTAGTCACACAGGCCAAGGAGCAAGTAGATGACCCCCTGTAGCTTTCAGATTTTCCCTTCTCCCTCTGTTTTCTGGTCTTGTTTGTTTGCCTCACATCTGGATATCTCAAGGGGGAACCTATTAGGGAAGAGCCTCAATAGTGATCCAGAAGGCCTTGATTTCTGGCATGGAAGAGAGGGAAGGGGGCTTACAGATAACCTGGCAACATCCTTCCCTGGGTAACAAGGAACAAAAGGCTAAAGAAGGCAAGTGGTCAGACCCAAATAAGTCAGCTGGTTAGAGTGTAAGCCAAATCTCTGGCTGTTCAGGTCAGGGCTGGAGAAAGCTAAACTCACTCTAAAACACGCCTGTGTGTGCACTGGGCATTTGATCACTTTCTCTAGAACATTTGCTGTTTCCTGCATGGAGGAATTGAGACACTCCTCCAAAATCTAGCCGTTGTATTCCTCAGCAGAGTCGTGGTTTCTGAAGGAGTTCAGGTGAGCATAACAGAACTGTGAAACAGCCCCGAAGCTCTGTGGATCCATCATCAGTTAAACAGAGGGAAGAAGGGCAATGCTAAAAAGGAGGAAACTCTCACAAAAGCCCCCATACTACAAACCAGGGTACCATTAGCAGATGTCATCATGATGATGTTCACTACAAGAGTACGTAAAATTAAAATATGAAGTGTAATGAAAAGGTGCTACTCAAATAAACTTCATTTAAATACACAAGTCTTTTCTTTGCTAACAGGTTGAATTCTTCAGGAATTCTAAAGGCTGCCTTAGCTTTAACCAGATAACACTTCCTGGAGCTAAAACATCTGCTTTTAGAGTAGCTATGTCAGCCTCATGTTCTGCAAATACATTCTGATCTCATGAGGTTTTCCCCTGACTAAATATGATCCTCTGAGTGGTTTAGATTGACCCATGTTAAAGGAAAATGTGCTATGGTTTGGCAGACAATGGACCCCAAAGATATCTAGGTCCTAAATGCTGAGACCTGTAAATGTCACCTTCCATGGAAAAAGGGACTTTGCAGGCACGGCTAAGGACTCTGAGATGGGAAGATTATCTTGGTTCATCAGAACGGGCCCTAAATGTAATCATAAACGTCCTTCCAAGATAGGCAGATAAAGGGCTGACTAAAGAGGAAGCAGAAGAGACAGTGCAAGCAGAGGCTGGCAGGGGCTGAAAGTCAAGGCTGTGCTCAGCCTCCAGAAGCTAGGAGAGGTGGATCAGCTCCAGCAGGAGCCAGCCCTGCTGAGGCCCAAACACAGCCCTGTGAGACCAACTCCACTTCCGGCCTCGGGAACTGCAAGGGAGCAAACGTGTGTTGTTCTAAGCCACTAACCTTGTAATTATTTCATGCAGTGGCAAGAGGGAACTAAACCAGGTAGGAACTGTGATCACCTTTACCACACAGAAACCATCAGGCAGGGTGCACAGTGGAGTCCCTCACCGCCATGTTGGCCCTGAGGCCTCAGTGGGAATCTGTTGGCCACTCCACACGCCTTTCTCACACTGCTTTCCTCGGTGCCCTAGAAATGCTTCCAAGGAGTAAAGAATTTCCAAATTAATGAATGAGCTAACATGGACATGGGCTGGGATTTAGCTCAGTGGGTAGAGCGCTGTGTTGCAGTCTCTGAGGCTGAACTCTGAGGCCTGAACTCGTGGCTCACCTTCCCTACCCAAAGATGGGAGGAATTGGGAGGCTCTTCATGGCTTGCTAGAATCCTTCGGATCTTCGGGGCCCCTGGGCTTAATCCCGCCGACTTGCTTGTAGGTCTTGCTGGAGTAGGGAGCGCTGGTCCAGGTGATGGGGTTCAGATGGCAGTTCAGGGACGGTCAGAGAGGTACAGGTCAGTGGTAGTCTTCAAGGGTCTTCAGGGGTGAAGTGGGGGTCCAGGAGCCCTACTTTTATAGGGTCCTGGAGGGATCACATGGTGGGATTCAGCCAATCAGAGCACACACCTGACAGGTACAGCAGGTAAACTGACATACCTGCCAGGTGGGGACAGTTATTACCTGAAAATGCTGAGGGGAGCCAATCAAAATTAGGGTGGTTAAGGCAGGTCAGGCTGGGCAGGGGCCATCTTTGCTCACTCAATCGGAGGGGCTGGTTTGAGTGAGTGAGATGAGCCCTGGGGTCAACTAGGGGTCAGCCCCTCAGGCTGTCATGAGGGACCCTAGCTGTCCCTCATGATATGATTTTTAAAAATCCCCAACAGCTTCCCAGATGGACAAAAACAAGGAGTGTCACAAAATTAGACTGCTCTCCATCATATGATTCCAGATCTTTCTTTAAAAATTCTAGTGTCAAATAGACTACCCCTAGGATAAACCAGTTATCTCAATCAGTTTAAGATGCAGAGGTCTGGCTTTGACCAGATCCTTAGTTCAAAGCCAACTCTTATGTTTGTGTTGGGATGCAGGTCTCCAAGCCTGGCCATCCACAGCAGCCTTGGAAGAGAGGACACTCCCTTTATGAGGGATGTGGAGGCCACAGGCCACCTGAACTGGGGTCACCACAGGATTGCTCATTTCCTCTCCTTATCTTGTTACTTACTAAATATTGGTACTAAGCAATAAAAGCTCTGAAGAATGCTGAGCATGGGTAAAGACTGCATATTATCCCTTTTCATATCTTCATTTCATATGGAAGTACTTATGAATTTCCCCCATTTACCTGAAGACAATGGAAGTTACCATCTTGAAGCTAGAGGAGGTGCAAAGGAGGGAAAATGCTGATATTTCTCAATGCATGAGAACAATATGCATCACCACAGTCCCAATAGTCAGCATACTCTTCTGCTTACTATTATAAAATATCTAAACACCAGCACCTATGCCACCTCCAAATACAAGCAAATATTGTCATGCTTCAAAACCAGTGGAGAAACTTAATCAAGTAGTATTCTAAAACCACAGGGCTTGTTTCTAGCAAACACGAGTGCAGTGTGCTTTGCCCACACCGTCTTGCTGTCCTTCATTTCATAAATATTTTTAGCACCCAGTAAGAGCATCTCAACCTTTAAAGAATCCCCATTTCTTAAGACTTCAGCCATCTGGACTTTAACCAGTGGTTTTTCTAACTAAAACTGGTACCAAAAGTTGCAAGCACTTTTCTTAAACATTAACTTTGCCCCAAGGGAAAATAAGTAATATTCTAGAAGGTGTGCCAATTTTGGTGTCTGAGGAGTCTATGAATTCCTGTAATGCAGTCTTCTGACTATCCAGTAGATCCTGTTGCATATGGTTGTTGTTGTTAGGTGCTGTCAAGTCGTGTCCAGCTCATAATAACCCTTATAGGGTTTTCAATGGCTGATTGTTTCGAGATTACCTTGGGAGTGGATTGCCACATACTTCTCCCATTTTTGCGGTGCTAGGAATAGAAATAGGGGCCTCAGAGACTGCAAAGCAGTGCTCTACCAACTGAGCTAAATCCCAGCCCACCTCTTGAATACAGCATTAAAAAGTCATGGAACACAAGAAATTCATTCTCCACACACAAGTTGGTGCCATCAATTAGGGGAAATAGGCTACTTTCTCCCAAGAATGCAATGGTATCTTAGGGGTGAGGGAAGGATGATTCTCTGCCTGGACTGAGGCTATGGACAAAAGCTGCTGGATTGAGTTAGGGGCCCCCAGAACTCCTGGAGAAGAGACAGCTCCCCCTCCATCTACTCACCCAAATGAATGACTAGCCTCCAACCCAGCAGAGGTCAAGAAGGCTGACAAAAGGAGGGAAGTGTAATTAGAGGCCGGGACACTGTGGAGCAAGTGGTGGAGTTCCAGCCACCAGAGGTCTTGGGAATCCAGGGAGACATATGAGTAGTGACCAGTGCACCTGCCCTGCAAACCGGGCAGCCTGGTCTGTATTTATGAGAAATTCTTTCTCCTCTCAGAGATGAAGTGGTTTCTTACTCCCAGGTGTCCCTTTCATGGCAAGTAACTCCAGAGCTACTTTGTAGCCAGCCCCATCTGGACATTGTTCTACTGACCACAAGAGCATTCTGCAGGACCACCAGTAGGTAAAGCGCAGCTCTGGGAAGCCTACTGGTCCCTCATCTCCACTCTGGAAAAGGAGATGCTGGGGAAAGGAGGCAAACCTTGTACTCACCCTGAGAACTTGCTTGAGGGAAAATTATGCTCCTATTAGCCCCAACTGTAGCCAGTGGCTCCCTGGAATTAAAGTGGTAATCTTGTCTGGTCCTCAGAATGCAGTTCTTAACCTACAGGAAAGGGACTGGAGAACCCTAGGCTAACTAAGCACAGTGCCCCCCATGCACAAAAGGGCCTGCTCGGAAACCCCTGGGAATCCGCCTAAAATGCCTGGCCTTGTTTCTGTTAAGAAGACGCATTGCTGGGAAGTGTGTCCTCTGTTCCTGCCTCCCTGAGCTCCACAAGAGGGGACATTGTGGGGTGACAGAGACGACCTGCAGCCCCGCACCCAGTTCCAGTCCAGCAGTGACTTATCATGGAACTAGAATGTTTGCAGCATCCTCTGTCACTGCCACCACCACCAGCTGTGACACCAAAAACGTCTCCAGGAGGCCCCAAGCGTCTCCCTGGCTAAAGATCATGGCCACAGAGCTTCAGAGGCAGCTAATGAACAGCTGCAGCAATGGCCTTTTCTAGGGAATCCAGAATCTTCTATCATGTTTTGTCCATTTCAAGTTATCAACCCCACCAGCCAATCCAGCCTTCACATCTGGCCATTGTCCTTCACTCTCCTGCTCCCCACCTCACATCCTCCCCACCCCCATCCTGACAGCCTCACCTCCTGCCTATGTCTTCACTCCATGCTCCCCTCCCATCCCCATGTAGGGTGTCCTTCTGACTTGAATGATCATCGCGTCTTTGGGGGCCGTTTTCCACTTACCTGCCCTGGCTCTTACTCCACAAGTGTTTTCCTCACAGCCCCTAGGGAATTTATGTAAAATACAAATTACCCCAACATGGCTCCTGTGATTAAAGCTCTTCAGTGTAAGGAATTATCTGGACACCCCTGATGTGGATCAGGTGGGTGCCAGGGCCGAGGTCTGGCCCCTCCCCAGATCCTGCCCTGTTTCTGCCACCTCTGGTTACCCCTAACCCAGGAATCTAGACTGGGACCTATTTTATTCCCTAAGAGCTAATCCACCTAAGTCCCAGTTCACCTTCCACCTGTGGTCTCTCCTTAACCTATTACCTCTCCCATCAAGTGATTTAAGATGGCCTTCAAACAGCCCAGCTCTGGTGTGGCCTTTTTCAACCTAATTAGCTGCCCAGAGCTATCCAATTAGTTACTAAGGAAAGGAAAGTGATTGGTCCAGTCTGCACCTAACTCCCCAATCCTCCCTGCATGAGCCGCTGGATTGGCTGCACCCTGGTTCACACCCCCACCTAGAGAGTATGTAAGTAGACCACCGATTACCTTAGGCATCTATTCCTTTCTTCCCCATCTCCTCGACTCTGATTGTTACACTCTGCACCTGATTTCACCACTTCCATCATCTCGACCTTCAATTAAACTGTTGAGAGGCAAGACTCCGAGGTCAAGAAAGAAGACCTCAAGCAAGCCAAGAAGAGCGCTGAACTCCCCCACCCCACTCCAGGGAGGATATGAGAGGAGAAGACAACCAGTGAGAGGCAACATCTCCATCATCAGCACAGCCAGCAAGGAAATCAGAACTGTTTGGCACTTTAATATAGAGCTGTTATCCCATTGTGGCAGCAGCAACCTGTGCTGCCAGCTACAGAGCTATTATATAGCCGTATGGTCTTTAGGCACTCCTGCAAAGGAGTAGCCTAATAAAGTTCCCATTTGTTCTTGAAGGCTCCCGAGGTCCTTCTTGGTGCCACCGACCAGCTCTTGCCCACTCCCGAGGGTCCCCTAGCGAACTGGTGTTAAGGTGAAACTCCGTGGTCTTTTGCCAGGCTGGAGTGGACCCCAACACTTCAATGGTTCCCCAGTTGCCTCAGAATGAAGTCCAAGCCCCTTACAGGTCCTAAGAGGTCCCCTATGATCTAGTCCACCTTCCTCTCCACTTGATCTAACACATCCCTCTTGTTCTCCACATATGGGGCAATTACTGTAACCTTCCTACACTGGTTCATGCAGCTCCTTTCACTTGCCTTTGGAACCAGTGAGCCTAATCTCTACTTCAATTGACATCCTTCAGGGAGCCTCAGCCTGGTAACCCACTCTGGCCCATGTGTGCCTCCATCGTTGCACTTACCACTTCTGACCAGCAGGTGGAAGCAGAGGGCTGTGTTCAAGCGCTCCAGCTCAGAACCCAAACTCTGGCTCTGCCAACAACTGGTTAAATGATGCTTGTTAAGTCTCCAGTTCTTAATCTGTAAAGCAGAGATAACAGAATCTGCTTCGTAAGATGGCTGTGTGAATCACGTGAGTTTATACTGAAAGTGTTCTGAATGTCCTAGGGTAAAAGTTCAGTACCACTACCTGTTGTGCTATCCTCAATTTCTGCTTCAGTGTCTGTCTCTTGCAGCACAGTGATTAATCTTTCATGTTTAAACATGAATAACAGAGGATCCACTTCAGAGGAGTCTCTTAATACCATCCTTGGGGCTTCATATTTTCCAGATTCCTGGCCATCTATAACATTCCCCTGTGTGAATTACTTGTTTAAATTCTTTGCCTTTTATTCTCTCCTCAGAGGGGATTACCTGGAGCTCAGTTCTGATCACACCATCCCACTGCTTTAAAGTCCTGTCTGGTTCCTGGTTGCCTGGAGGTAAAATCTGAACACTTTCGCCCAGCTTACTGAGATCCCCTGGGGTTTCAGACTAACTCTAGGCCTCCCTACCTCCATCCCTGCACACACTTCTTTGCGGTATAGTCTTTCCTCTGCCCATGACTGTGTTTCCCCTGTGCTTTCTAGCTGAAAGGCATTTGCTACCTCCGACTGGCAAACTCCTACACTCTCTTCAAGACCCAGCTCATGAATTTTTCTTTGATGGAGATTTTCTTCCTTATCACCTCTCCTCCAACACTTGTAAATTATCTCTTCTGTGTATTTCCACTGCACCTTATACCTACCAATATAACAGACTTCTGTTATACAATATGGGCTGGGATTTGGCTCAGTGGGTAGAGCGCTGCGCTGCAGTCTCTGAGGTCCCAAGTTCAATTTCCAGCACCGCAAAAATGGGAGAAGGACCTGGCAATCCACTCCCAAGGCAATCCCGAAACAGTCAGCCATTGAAAGCCCTGTGAGGGTCACTATGAGTCGAATACTGACTTGACAGCACCTAACCTATTCGGTTATACAATATGGTGACTACTGTAAATAATAGTGTTAGATTCTTGGCATTCTTGGGAGGATATTCATGACTATTGATGTTGGTATTGGCCCAACATAGTTACCACAAGTTGACTCATTTTTCCACTAAAAATAGCCTTTAGTTTTACATAAGTGCATCTTTTTCCCACTCTAATCAAATAATTCCCCCACATGTCTGTCATCTTGCCGTGCTGTGGGAGCTTGCAAGTTGCTGTGGTGCTGAAAGCTATGTCACCAGTATTTCAGAAACCAACAGAGTCACTCATGGTAGATAGGTTTCAGCTGAGCTTCCAGATTAAGACAGACTAGAGAGAAGGACCTGGCAGCCCACTCCCAAAACAATTAGCCATTGAAAACCTTATGAATAGCAGAGAAGCACTGTCAAATATAGTGCTGGGAAATAAGCCCCAAACTGGAAGGCATTGAAGAAACTATCAGGGAAGAATTGCCTTCACAAAGTAGTTGTTGTTGTTATGTGCCATGGAGTTGGGTCCGACTCACAGTGACCCTTAGCACAACAGAACAAAACACCCCCCAACACTGTGCCATGCCCGGCACTATGTTAGTGCTTCTCTGTTATTCACAGGGTTTTCAATGGCTGATTGTTTCAGGATTTCTTCTGAAGTAGATTGCCACATCCTGGAGTAAAGCCCTTGGGACCTCCTTTTGTTGAAATGGGATGACTCAAAATGAGAGAAACATAGTGGCTGTAATGATGAGCTCAAAGATCAAAAGATCATGTGCAGGGCGGTGTTGAGGAGGGTTTTGTTCTATTGTACATGGGGTCGCTACAAGAAGGACCTGACTTGGCAGCAGCCAACAACAAAAACAATCAAACAATTATGCTGGGAGCCAAGAATAAAAAGACTGGACCGTAAGAGCTCAGGAAATGATATTGAGAGATAAGGGAAAATTCTGAGTGTAAGCCTTTGTGGTGGATTAAAGATGGCCATGAGTTCCTTCCCACTCACCTTTCAGGAAAGGAAGAGGTCACGTGAAGAATAGTGACCTGTGACTATGAGGAGAGGGAGTGGCCAAGCCTTCTTATCCTGCATAAAGCCCAGAGGTCTCCAGCCCACTTCGTTGAATGAAACCAGAGGGGACAGACAGAGGAATCACCAGTTGCACCTATTGGCCAAGAAAACTACAAGGGACAGTAAAACAGCCATTGCTTTTAGCCACTAAGTTTTGGGGAGTTTTGTGATGCAATGGTATAAAATGGAAATAACCACTCCCAATGGTATGACTAGCTAATTCCATTAATCACCTTCTAATTCCATTGATTTACTTCCTAATTCATCCCATTAGTTACTAATGACTTTTCTGAAGAATACCAACTTTGTCCCAAGTGACTTCTCTGAATTTTGACTGAACAGGGCTGCCCCCATGCTGATCTGTGGTCAGTTCTGGGCAAAAGTAGACATGTTACCAGATTCAGTGTATCTAGATAGGACAAAAGACTGAGCTCCTCTGAGAAAATGTGAGCCTCATCCTTCTCTAAATCCAGGGCCGGGGAAAAAATCAGAGCCCAGTAAATGCATCTTAAATTGACCTAATTGAACATAAACCCCTTGTAACTTGATTCTGGGGCCATCACTTCTATTTTCTACAGAGATGGAGAAAAATTGGTACTCTGACTATAACTCTTTATATCCAAAAATGTATTAAATTTCCCTTAGAAATTTATTCATTAGGAAAAACTATAGCACTTGTTTGATTAAATACACTAACAATCTTTCTAAAATAAAAATGCCCAAGAAATAGCTTTGTGCTTAAAATCTAAATTTTAGATTTTAGCCATGAGTGAAATCTGTATGTCTGACTGACCATATGAAGATATAACTGGTCATAATAAAGAAAGGGGACACACAGGATCACCTCTTCCTGGGGCAGAAGCTGGACTGTGACAGCCTAATACATCACACACATCTCGGAGAACTTTTGCATTCGGATCCCAGCCATTCCCAGCATGAGAGAAGCAATAAAGTCACACCACAGAAGTGTAATCATCAATGCTTATCCATTCATTCATTTTCAGTAAATCCTGGTGGATCCCCTCCTCCTTAGGCTAGCTCTGGGGATGCAGCATCAAGAGCTATGGTTGCACCTTCAGCCAAGGGCAAATCAATCTTCAGGGACATATTGACACCCATTGTATTAGTTTCCTATTGCTGCTGTAACAAACTACCATAAATCTAGTGGGTCCAAATACAAATTTATTATCCTCTTGTCCTTGTAGTCCAAAGTCTAAAATGGGTTTTTCTGGGAGAAGGTCCAGGTGTGGGCAGGACCACACTCTCTCCTGGTTCTCTAGGATAGAATTGGTTCCCTTGCCCTTTCTAGTGTCTAAGACACCTTTCTTGGCTTGTGGCCATTTGTGAGTAATCACATCACTCTAACCTCCCCTTCCATCACTGCAGCTGCTCCAACTCTGACCCTTCTTTCTCCCTATTGTAAGGAACTTGATGATTACATTAGACCAAGTCAGATATTCTAAGGTAATCATCCCCTCTAAAGATCTTCAACCTAATCACATCTGCAGTTGCTTCTGCTACATGAATTAACATTTTCCCACATCCTGGGGGTTATGAAGTGGACATCTATAGTGTGCCATGGTCCTCTCTATCATGAGAACCCGATGTGCAATATACATCTGGCACAATGGAGACCCCCAAAACATGTATAGATATGCCCTGACCCATAGATAAGGCAGGAATATGCAAATTCCTGGGCATTCTGATCCAGGAATTCTGATCACTTAAGCACAGAGCCCAGGAATCTGTATTTATCTAGACTCTAAGGTACGTCCAAAGCAAGACATCAATAAATAGCATCTGACACACACCCCTCTAGATATTAACAAACTCCTACATCTTTCAGCTTGTCATACTGTGAGGGCTTGCATGTTGCTGTGATGCTGAAAGCTATGCCATGGGTACCTCAGATCAGATGCCAACTGGGCCACTCACGGTGGACAGATTTTATCTGAGCTTCCAGATTAAGACAGATTAGGGAGAAGGACCCAGAAGCCCACTCCCAAAATAGTTAGCCATTGAAAACTCTATAAAGAGCAGAGAAGCACTATCAAATATAGTGCCAGAAAATCAGTACCTCCCCCCCGCCCCAGGCTGGAAGGCATTCAAGAAATGACTGGGGAAGAGTTGACACCTCAAAGTAGAGTCGACCTTAATGACAAGAATGGAGCAAAGTGCCTGTGACTGCCTTTTGCTGATGTGACATGATTCAAAATGAGAAGAAACACAGTGGCTGAAACAATGAGCTCAAACATAAAAAGATCATGTGCATGGCACAGTGTTGGGTAGTGTTTCATTTTGTTGTACTTAGAGTTGCTGAGTCGGTTTTGACTTGACAGCACCTAACAACAAGATGTTAACAAAAGCGATGAAATACTGCACATGATAGCTTAACTATATTTAAGTCTCTAGGGTGCTTCTTCTTCTGGGAACTTACATTGTCATTTTTTAATTTAAATCAAAAACCATCTAAGTGATCTCTTTAGGATATAATCCATTGTTGTTGCTGTTGTTGTTGTTAGGTGCTGTCGAGTTGGTATCCAACTCATAGCGCCGCTGCATAGAACAGGACAACAGATGAAACATAATTGTCATGCTTCTCTGCTGTTCATAGGGTTTGCAATGGCTGATTGATTTTTGGGAGTGGGTTGCCGGGTCCTTCTCCCAAACCCACAGCACCTGGTGTTCCCAGGCAGTCTCCCATCCAAGTACTAACTAGGCCTGACCCTGCTTAGCTTCCTAGATCTGATAGGATCAGATGCCACAGGGCTATGTATACTAATTTGCTTATGGCTACAAAGGAACTTGTTAAGGCATCAAGAGATAGATAAATAAAGAGGTATTACTTGCCTGTACTGCTAGATATTGCAGGTAGATTTTGTTTTTATAATATAAAATTAATATAATCTTAAAGTGGTCAATACATATATATGTGCATTCTTTGTAATATGGTTCATCTCGGTAACAAATCACCATGACCTAAGAAATATGAATCCAGTACGATCTCTTAGTAAAGCCTAAAATGAGAAGCAAATTATAGGAGCCTGAGAAAATCATCCTAAACATATTAACAGCCTAATACATCACAGCCTCAATTTTTTCAGTCTCTTCCGATCAGGGCATCTCAGAGGTCCTACTTCTCTCCATGCTCTCAAAACAAGCCCTAAATTCCCAGACAATTCATAGTTGTCTTTCTTCTCTAAGGATTCCACCTATTGTCTCTCCTGATCTAGTCCTTCTTTGCCCTTCTTTTAAATAGTTTCTATCTTTCTGGATTTCTTTTAGTTCTCCATTCAGACATTTGACAGGCAAATGCAAAAACTATACAGTAGAGGGGAGGGTATGCATATTTATACACGAATAACATTGATCTATGTTTTTTCAATAACATCTGCTGTATCTTCTATAAGGGACTATAACCCCACATATACATGCCATGAGAGTGGTCCCACTTCAGTAGTGGGATAATGAGATGAAAATGACTAAATGTGTAAGAAGAGAAAAAAAAGGAGTCTTCCATGTTACTTGTTAATGTGTGATGTAAGATGCACACACAAACACAGGTGTGTGCATATTCAACAAGATACTACAGGATCTTTTGAAGACAAAGAATGGGAACTACCAACCCTGTTGATCATTTAAGAAACCATTCTGTTCACTGTAAGTATACAGTCTGAGCAAATGACCATAAAGATGATGGATGATAGCCAGTTACTAAATTCACTCTTTCATGGACCTACTGCACGTTACTCTTGTATGCTGTGTGCCAAAGGGTCAGCTCAGATTTGCTGGACAATTACCTTGTTGTTGTTGTTGTTGTTGTTGTTAGGTGCTGTCGAGTCGGTATCCAACTCATAGCAACCCTCATAGGGTTTTCAATAGCTGACTGTTTCGGGATTGCCTTGGGAGTGGATTGCGACGTCCTTCTCCCATTTTTGCGGTGCTGGGAATTGAACTCGGGACCTCAGAGATTGCAGCGCAGCGCTCTACCAACTGAGCTAAATCCCAGGACAATCACCTAGTCACCATTAATCATCTCTTTTGAGAATTAGTATTCTTCACACTGTACATACACCCCTCATTCCTCTCTCAACCAAGACCTGAGTTGAAGATCACAAAAATGCTCCAACTAGTAACTGACACTCCTTCAAAGGCAAACAGTCCCCAGCTAGAGTAAAATAGTAAATAAAATTTGTAGATGATGTTACCTTAAATATATTCATGGCTTTTAATAAGCAATTTTGGCTATCAAACATTTCCCAGAAGTAGGTTCTGAAAAAGGAAAAGAACATTTGACTCACTGAGCCCAGGGGAAGCCATGAACCCCACCACCAAACACCTAAGGCAGAGAATGGTAACAATCGCAGCAAGGGCACCAAGAACCAGCCTTCATCTTCTTCACTAATTGCTGGAGGCCACCCTACAAAAGGGCCTTTTCCTGCCAACTCCAACCAACCACCCCATCCTTGGAATGCACAGCACCTGTGCACACAGCACACAGGAAGTGACATCAGCATCCCATGCTCCAGAGAGCTGAGTGCCTGTGGGACTTGCCCACTGTCTTTTTCTATAAATCTCAAGTTCTGAAGAATAGGATCAGTGTTCACCAAAACCCAGGCATGTCAAGAAATGCTGTTGTGATGGAAGCCTTAGCCAAGGAAAGCCCAAAGAAAAGAAAATGGCTTTTTCAAGAGAAAATGCATGAACGATGCGGCTGTGAAAATATGTAAACTTTCATAAACTATTTTTAGAATGAAGAAAGATTTTTCTTTACCAAAACAGCCACTAGAAAAGTTATTTCTGTCTGGTATGAAAATAAGGAGGAAAAAAATACTCTTCTGACTTGTTTTCTTTCACTTGCCAGTCATCTGCCATTTTATTCAACATACATGCATCCAAGATCTTCTTGTCAAGTGCAGAAATGAGAATTAAAGAGTAACAAAGAAAGGAAAGACAGGGTGTAGTCAGGAGTAAGTTTCACACGAAGAAAAGATTCTATGAAGTCTCGAGAAAGGGCCTCAAATTTCTATTTGCTGTCTCCAATGGCAGACCTTGCAGAAACAAGTACATTCGTGCAGAACAATGATGCTTCAGTTAGCCACAGACCACAAATTCCACTGTAATCCCATGAGATTATATCACCTAGAGATGTCATAAAGCCCAGTTTCTTGGGCCCTAGAAGACCATCATAAGGTTTCTGCATCCTCATTTTTGAATTAATTTTTTGAATAATTCTCAGTATATACACACAGACACAAATGAATATGTAGTAATACAGAGGAAGGCCTTGTATGGTATTAAAGTTTATATAAATGGTATAATTCTCCATCTTGCTTTCTTTTCTAATTGTTCCTGGAGTCTATATCCATGTTAATTAAGTTGGGTCTACTTCATTTAACTATTTAACTGCTGCATAGTATTTCATCATATGAAAATACTATCATTTATTTATTTTAAAAAATTTTGTTCAAGATGTGCCACTGTTGACAATAATGGCAATCAATATCTTTGTATCTTTTACCCTGTAGAAATTAAAATGTTATTTTGAAACAGGGGCTTAATACTGTAATTGCTGAGTTGGACCATATGTATAACTGAAAAAGAACTGAACAGATAATGTCTAATTGCTTTCTAAAATAGTTATATCAATTTATACACTCAGTGACAGTGCATGATAGTTACTGCTTCCTTGAGACTTTACTGACTCCTTCTCTCCCTCTCTCTCCTCCTCCTCCTCCTCCTCCTTCCTCTCTCTCTCTCTCTCTCTCTCTCTCTCTCTCTCTCTCTCTCCCTCTCCTCTCTCTCTCCCTTTCTCTCCCCCAGCCCCGGTGGGCAGGTGGGTGGTTGTATATGTGTGTAATCCCAACCAGGGGCAATTTTGTCCTCCAAGGAAAACTTGACAAGGTCAGAAGGCATTTTCAGGAGTTACAATTTGTTTGGAGAAGGCAGCGGGGGCAGTGCTGCTGACATCTAGTGGTGAAAGGCAGTATGCTGTTATACAAGACAGTCTTCTGCAACAGTCATCCAGACCACAGGTGAGAGGCCCTAACAGAAAGACAGAGAGAGAACAGGTAACAGTTCAAAAGCAAGAAGTACAACCATGTTAACTGGTCTGTAAGAATTTCCATAGCATTATGCTAATTTTAAAAATTGACTTTTTGGAAAATTGTACATCTTGTTTCCAATGCCATTAAGAGGGGGAAGAAAAGATCAATAAGATTATATTCGTGAATATGCCAATGTTTGTATGTAAATGACAAAGAGATACAGCAACCATCTGTAGGGACATAAATTGTAACTGAGGGAGATGAAGCCACATCTTGCTCTATATTCTAAATATTTCTTTTATTTGATTGATTGACTGATTGATTGATTGCAGTGGTCAGGATCAAACTCGGAGTCTTGCACATGCCAGGCAAGTGCTGTACCACTGACCCATACTCCCAGCTCTCATATATTTCTTTTTCATTTGAATTTTTCACTGCAAGTATTCATGTATGCCATTTTTAAAGCTTATCTAAACCCACAACCCTTCATTTCAATATATTTTTTTTGAAAACAACATCAATTTTAGGTTAACTTATGCCAGCCATGTCTCCATGGAGTTACACTTGCAACAACATGTCCAGACTTTGTGGGTTCCTGAAACTCCTTAATCATAAACTATATTCCCAGGCAGTTTTGTGGGGTGGGTTATTCCTAATTGGGCTGATATCATTATGACAGTTTTTTTCCTCTTCCCCAAATTTTAAATGTACAAAAAGGGAAAACAATGAAAAGTAAACTTCTCTCCACTTCCTGTCCCTCCATCTCTAATTCCCCTCCCTTGCAGTGTCTTTTGAAGTATCTTCTAAACAGTTGAGTACCTGGATTATTTTCATAAAGATGTTCTATGCGTATACCGACACCTGTGGGAGTACAGTGTACCTTGCTGACCCTCAACCTGATTGTCTCATCAGTATGACCTGAAAATAGTATGTAGGTAGCTGCCTCTTGCTTTTTCATGGCTACATTTTATTCCTTTTTGTTGATATACCATAACTTAACTAAAGCTTTGTTTAATGGATGTGGTAGTCAGTTTTCCATCACTATAACAAGTACGTGGGGGCTGGGATTTAGCTCAGTTCGTAGAGCGCTGCGCTGCAGTCTCTGAGGTCCCGAGTTCAATTCCCAGCACCGCAAAAATGGGAGAAGGGCCTGGCAATCCACTCCCAAGGCAATCCCGAAACAGTTAGCCATTGAAAATCCTATGAGGGTCGCTGAGTCGGATACTGACTCAACGGCACCTAACTACAACAACAAACAAGTACCTGAGGTAATCAACTTACAAGGAGAAAAGGTTTATTTTACCTCACAGGTTTTTAGGTTTCAGTCTGTGACCAGTCCACTCCGTTGCTTTTGGGACCATGGCAAGGAAACTTATCTTGGGGAAAGTGCCCAAAAGAGCAGAATTTCTCACCTCATGGCCAGAAAGCAAAAACAGAGGGCCTGGAGTCCCCTGTCCCCTGCAAGGGCAACACCCACAATGACCTAAGGACCACCCACAAGGCCCCTCCTCTTACAGGTTCCATGACCTCCCAAAAGTGCCAAGCTGGGACCCAGCCTTTCATACAAGGGCCTTTGAGGAACATTAAAGACTCAAACTGTAGCTGCAGATCTTTAGGTCTTTTCCAGTCCCTTCCTACTATAAAAATATACTTATATAGACATTATTTTATCCACGTGAGAGTATACCATGTTATTGTTGTTGTTAGGTGCCATCAAGTCGGTATCTGGCTCACAGCGACCCTGCATACAATAGGCGAAACACTATTGTCAGTGCTTCTCTGCTGTTCATAGGGTTTTCAATAGCGGATTGATTTTTGGGTGGGGGTTACCGGGTCCTTCTCCCAAGCCTACAGCACCTGATGTTCCCAGGCGGTCTCCCATCCAAGTACTAATCAGGCCCAAGCCTGCTTAGCTTCTGAGATCCGATGGAATGGATGCCACAGGGCTACAGCTGCAGGCAAGAGTATACCATAGTATGTATAAATTATATTTCAATTTTTCCTAATTTTGTTCTTAGAGGTGAATTTGGATTTCGTTTGGGAGCTCCTTAAATATGACATTCAGTTCAATCTGCTCCACTTTAGTGGGCTTATGACAATGATAGGTGCTATCGGTTAAACTCCCACTTCCCCAAATTCATATGCAGAAGCCCTAATCCCCGATCCCTGAAGACTGCATTTGGAGATAGAACCTTTTAGGAAATAATTAGGCTTCACGGGGTCATAAGATTGGAGCCTGAATGTAGTATGGCTGATGTTTTTACAAGATGAGAGAGGGACCAGGGATGAGTGTACACAGGGAAAAGCCTAACAAAAACAAAGGCAGTAATCATTACTTGGTTCAATTGAGAATGTAGGCATGGCATGGTGGCCCATGGCTGGAACCCCAGCAATTTAGAAGAAGAGGCAGCAGAATCACAAGATTGAGGCCAGAGGCAGCCTGCAAAACCTAGCAAAACCCTGACTCAAAAATAAAAACTAAAAAATGGGTTGGAGGTGCAGCCCAGTTGTAGAGTGTTTGCAAAGTGTGTGCAAGGCCCTGGGTTCAACCCCCTAATACTATCAGTTAAAGAAAGAAAAGAAAGAGAGAAAGAGAGAGCAAGATGAAAGAAAGAAAGACAGAAGACAGAAAGAAAGAAAGAAAGAAAGAAAGAAAGAAAGAAAGAGAAGAGAAGAGAAGAAAGAAAGAGAGAGAAGGAAGGAAGGAAGGAAGGAAGGAAGGAAGGAAGGAAGGAAGGAAGGGAGAGAGAGAGAGAAAGAAAGAAAGAAAGAAAGAAAGAAAGAAAGAAAGAAAGAAGAAGAAGAGAGGGAGGGAGGGAGGAAAGAAGGAAGGAAGGAAGGAAGGAAGGAAGGAAGGAAGGAAGGAAGGAAGGAAGGAAGGAAGGACGGGAGAGAGAGAGAGAAAAGACTGGACTGAAGGTAGCATACTTATTAGTTCAGGGTCTTGTCAAGAACTAAATAGTCCTTCAAACTGAGAGAACTTGAATAACAGAATAAGACAAATCCAACAAGGCTCTGTGTTAACTTTGGACATCTTTGTGAAAATTGGTCATTTTACCAGGTGCAAGGTATCAAGTCCACAGAAAACCCAATAAAGGTCAAATCTCACTTTCCAGCTTCTGTCGGGGTTTTTGGCTCTAGCCCGGCTAAAGTTAAGGCCAAACCCTCAACATAAACACGTGGCCGGTGTCGGGAAAGAAGGACCTCGGGAGACCTTCAGATGTCTGGAGAAGGACAGGGAAGGTTTATTGAGGTGCTCCCCTTATGGAGAGCAAGGAGCAGGCAGCCCCTATAGAGCAAGGCTCTACCCCTTTAAGTGCTGGCTCTATGCCTGCAGCATAGAATGCTGCAGGCTAAGTGCTGGTACAGCTCAGCCTTAAAGGCATAGCCACAGCCGCTGGTGTTCAGTTGAGGTCCGATGGTCTTGACTCTCGCGGCTCGCCTTCTTTACCCCCCTCCTTCCCAAGGATGGGAGGAGTTGGGAGGCTCTTCGTGGCTTGCTAGATGCCTTCGGCTCTTCAGGGCCCCTGAGCTTGATCTTGCCGGCTTGCTAGATGGTCTTGCAGGAGTAGGGAGCGCTGGTCCAAGTGATGAGGTTCAGGAGATGGTCAGAGAGGTCAGGATCGGTGGTGCTACAGGAGGTGAGTAGGGGTCCAGGAGCCCTGCTTTTATAGGGTCCTGGAAGGGTCACATGGTGGGGTTCAGCCAATCGGGGCACACAGCTGGCAGGTACAGGGGGCAAACGGACATAACTGCCAGGTGGAGACAGTTACTACCTGCACAGTGGTGAGGGGAGCCAATCAAAATTATGGTGGTTAAGGCTGGTCAAGCTGGCGGGGGGCCATATTTGCTCACTTGATGGGAGGGGCTGTTTTGAGTGAGTGGGATGAGCCCTGGGGTCAACTAGGGGTCAGCCCCTCAAGCTGTCATGAGGGACCCTAGCTGGGAAATATTATTTTAAAAATCCCCAACAAGCTTCTAAGTGCAAGCCATGCAGCAGTGCCCCCCTTTCCATCCTTCCCATGGTACTCTCCCACTCTCCTCACCAATATTGCCCTTTCTCCTCCTAAGCCAGCAGCACAAATGCACAATTCAAGGACATTCCTTATGTAAGTATTGATTGTTAGGTGCCGTCAAGTTGGGTCTGACTTATAGCGACCCTATGTACAACAGAATGGAGCGCTCTCCGACGCTGTTCCATGCCCAGCACTATGTCAGTGCTTCTCTGCTGTTCATAGGGCTTGCCATGGCTGATTGTTTCCAGAGTAGATCACCATGTCCTTCTCCCATTTTTGCAGTGCTGGGGATTGAACCCAGGCCACAGAGAATGCAGAGCAGCACTCTACCAACTGAGCCAAACCCCAACCTGTATACAAGTATAGTCATGTGCCATTTCAGTCAATGATGGGCCGCATATACAATGGTGTCCCATAAGATTGTAATGGAGCTGAAAAACTCCTGTTGCCTAGTGACGTGGTGCCATCATAATGCTGTAGGGCAGCTCGTTACTATCATGTTTATGGTGATGATGGTGTAAACAAATCTATCATGCTGCCAGTCATCTAAAAGCATAGCACACATAATTATGTACAGTACGTAATACTGGGCAATGATAACAAGCAGCTATGTTACTGGCTTATGTATTGATTATACCACACTTTTTATTGTTATCTTAAAGTTTGCTCCTTCTACTTACTTAAAAAAAGGTTCACTGTAAAACAGTATGCCATGCTAACACTGGCAACAGCCTCAGACCTCTCACATTTACAAGTCTCCAATTTTCTCCTGTGCTTGATTGAACCTCATGTTGTTTTGTTCATCATGGTCTTATGAGCAATGGACTGCACTACATATGTGTGTACACACACACACACACACACACACACACACATATATACATGCATACATATATACACATACCACATAAGCTAGGGATGCACTAGGCTATGCCATGGAGGTTTGTGTAAGTTCACTCTATGATATTAGCACAGTGACAAAATTGTTTCATGACACATTTCTCAGAAGGTATCCCCATCCTTAAGTGACAAACAATGCTGTGTTTGGAAGATCCCCCTGACTTGGCCGCATGGAAGTGTTCAAAGGTCTTTTGTGTGGTCACACTGGCACCTGTGGTAGCCTGCATTGGGGAAGCCACATAGCGTGAAGTAAATACAAAGGTTAGGTGTCAAGAATCACCACTGGCCAAAACATGGGGATAGAACAGACAGAATGAGACGAAGGAAAGCCTTCACGGCAGAAACAATTATATTTGAGAAAATATATGGCTCACAAATAGCTAGATTTTACATCATGTGTTGAGTTATACAGTCTCAAACTCTAAGAACGTATCATGTACATAAATTATATAAATCTAGAGGTGCATAAATATTGTCTGTAACATATACAACACACACATATAATCTAATATATATGTGTATATTATAAACACATGTATAATTCAGATATGAAAATTTAACATATATACAGAAATATAATTAATATGAATAGCCTATATAAACATATGTAATCTACATAACATGTTCTTGTTAGGTGCCATTGAGTCAGGTCCAACTCATAGTGACCCTCATAGGGTTTTCAATGGCTGATTGTTTCAGGATTGTTTTGGGAGGGGGGCTGCCAGGTCTTCCTCCAGTTTTTTGCAGTGCTTAGGATGGAACCCAGGGCCTCAAAGAGCACAGAACAGCATTCTACCAACTGAGCTAAATACCAGCACATATAACGTATAGATTGTATTATATATGCTGGATATATAATGTGTTCAAGATTTATTCATTTTAAACATATCTATTAGCAAATGAAAATGTGTGCCAAACCCCATGATCCATATAAAATATGCTTTAGGTTCACAATTTACATCCAAATATTCCTCTTAAAATGAATATGAAAGACCAAAATTAGAGAAGTAGAACAAAAAAAGCAATTTTTTCAAGCCTGGTTCTTTTTAGGTCATGATAATATATCAAATCAAGCTGACTGGCCTCTTAAAATAGGAATATCAGGCTGTGCCTACAATAGAAAAAATATATATAGCATGATTAGGATCAGAACGATTTGTAAGATAATTACCAAGTACATATGATGTTGTTATTGTTAGGTGCCATCAAGTTGGGTCCAACACATAGGAACTCTATGTACAGCAGAGCAAAACACTACCCAACACTGTACCATGCACATGACCTTTTTATGTTTGAGCCCACTGTGCAGCCATTGTGCTTTTTCTCATTTTGAGTCATGCCACATCAGTAAATGGAGGTCCCAGGGGCTCTACTCCATTCCCATCATTAAGGTTGGCTCTACTTTGAGGCAGCAACTCTTTCCCAGTTGTTTCTTGACAGCCTTCCAGCCTGTGAGGAGGACTCATTTTCTGGCATATCTTTAACAATGCTTCTCTGCTATCCATAGGGATTTCAATGGCTAAGTGTTTTGGAAGTGGCACCCAGCTCCTCCTTAGTCTGTCTTAGTCTGGAAGCTCAAATGAAATCTGTCCACCATGGGTGGTCCTGCTGGTATCTGAAATACGAGTGGCAGAGCTTTCAGCATCACAGCAACATAGAAGCCCCCACAGCATGACAAGCTGACGTGGGGGAGGTACATATATTAGACAGCTTTTTTAGATTATCAACTCCCTAGAACTAGGTGAGGAACTGACCGTGTCCTTATGCTGGTTTCATTCTGTAAGGTGTAGAGGGGAAGGAAGTTGATAATCTGAACAAGCTGTCTAATCTACATACATCCCCCATATGTCTGACAGCTTGTCATGCTGTGGGGTCCTGTATGTTGTTGTGATGCTTTTTGACTGTATTTAACATAAATTTTAAGTGAGCTGCTTTGTAGAGTCCCCCACATGTCAATCAGTTTGCCATACTGTGGGGGCTTCTGTGTTGCTGTGATGCTGAAAATTATGCTACCGATATTATAGATACCAGCAGGGTCACCAATGGTGAACAGGTGTTAGCTGAGCTTCCAGACTAAGACAGACTAGGGAGTAGGACTTGGCGGCCCACTCCTGAAACAATTTGCCCTTGAAAGTCCTATGAATAACAGAGAAATACTGTCAGGTATAGTGCCAGATAATGAGCACCCTAGATCTGAAGACATTCAAGAAACAACTAGGGAAGAGTTGTCTCCTCAAAGTAGAGTTGACAGGAATGAAACAAAGTCCCAGGAACCTTCATTTACTGATGTGGAATGAATCAAAATGAAGAAGAAAGCCTGTAAATATCCATTAATAATAGGAATGTGGGATGCACATAGTATGAATGTAAAATAACAAGAAATTGTCAAAAGTGAAATGGAGCACATGAAAATCAACATTCTAGGCATCACTGAGCTAAAATGGACTGGCATGGGCCATTTTGAACCAGATAATCATATGGTCTACTATGCTGGGAATGATAAGTTAAAAAGAAATGGGGTTGCCTCCATCATTTAAAAAGACATCTCCAGATCTGTCCTAAAGTACAGTGCTGTCAGTGATAGAATAACATCCAAGTGCCTACAAAGAAGGCCAGTTAATATGACTATTATTCAAATTTGTACACCCACCACTAAGGCCACAAATGAAGACAGGGAAGATCTTAACCAGCTCCTGTAATCTGAAATAGATTGCGTATGCAATTAAGATGTAGTGATAATTACTGGTGACTGGAATGCAAAAGCTGGAAATAAAAAAAAGCCTCAGTAGTCAGAAAATATGGCCTTGGTGACAGAAATGAGAGATACTGGAGATCACATGATAAAATTTTGTCAGACTAAAGACTTTTTCATTGCAAATACATTTTTTCACCAACATAAATGGTGACTGTACACATGGAATTTACCAGATGGAACATACAAGAACCAAAGTGACTACATTTGTGGGAATAAATGATGGAAAAGCTCCATATCAAATGTCAGAACAAGTCTAGGTACTGATTGTGGATCAGACCATCAACTGCTCATATGCAGGTTCAAAGAGATATTGAAGAAAATTAGAACAAGTGTACAAAAGCCAAGATATGACCTTGCATATAACCCACCTGAGTTCAGAGACCACTT
This sequence comes from Pedetes capensis, assembly GCA_007922755.1. NCBI lineage: Eukaryota > Metazoa > Chordata > Mammalia > Rodentia > Pedetidae > Pedetes > Pedetes capensis. Next base: position 14,724 of record VMDO01010680.1, on the reverse strand, counting down.
CAAGAACAGGTTTAATGCATTAGACGCTAATGATAGCAGATCAGACAAGTTGTGGCATGACATCAAAGACATCATTCATGAGGAAAGCAAAAGGTTATTAAAAAGACAGGAAAAAAAGAAAAGACCAAATTACTTGTCAAAAGACACTCTGTAACTTGCCCTTGAATGTAGAGCAGGTAACAAAAGATTTCAAAGGTCAGCCCAAGAAGACAAAATCAAATACTATAAAAGCATGTGAAAAGAGCTGGTGATAGCAAATCAAAAGGGAAGAACATGCTGTTTTTCTCAAACTTAAGGAATTGAAGAAAAATGCAAGCTTCAAGTGGCAATAGTGAAGAATTCCACAGGGAAAGTACTAAATGACACAAGAAACATCAAAAAAATGGAAGGAATACAGAGAGTCATTATACCAAAAAGAATTGGTAGATGACCAATCATGTCAAGAGGTTGCATATGATCAAGAACCAGTGGTACTGAAGGATGAAGTGGAATCTGCCTTAAGGAAGTGGCAAAGCACAAGCCTCCAGGAATTGATGGAATACCAATAGAGATGTTTCAAGAAACACAAGCAGCACTGTAGGTGCTAACCTACTTATGCCAAGAGATTTGGAAAATAGTTACCTGGCCAACTGACTAGAAGAGATCCATATTTGTGTCTATTCCCACAAAAGGGAATCTAACTGAATGTGGAAACCATTGAAGAGTATCATTAATATCACATATAAGCAAAATTCTGCTAAAGATCATTCAAAAATGACTGCAGCAGTGTATAGACAGGAAACGTCCAGAAAATCAAGCCAGATTCAGAAGAGGGTGTGCAACCAGGGACATCATTGCTGATGTTAGGTGGATATCAGCTGAAAGCAGAGAATACCAGAAAGATGTCTATGTATGTTTTACTGACTATGCAAAGGCATTTTGACTGTGTGGATCATAATGAATTATGGATAACACTGTGAAGAACAAAATACCAAAGCCACTTAATTGTATTCATGAGGAATCTGTACATGGACCAGGAGGCAGTCTTTCACAAAGAATAAGGAAACACTGCCCGGTTTAAAGTCAAGAAAGGTGTGTGTCAGGGTTGTATCCTTCCAGCATGCCTCTTCAATCTCTATGCTGAGCAAATAATCCAAGAAGCTGGATTTTATGAAGAAGAATGAGGCATGAGGATTGGAGGAAGACTTCTTGACAACCTATGTTATGCAGATGACACCACCCTGCTTGCTGAAAGTGAAGTAGACTTGAAACATTTCCTGATGAAGATCAAAGAACACAGCCTTCAGAATGGATTGTGCCTCAATACCAGCAAAACAAAAATCCTTACAACTAGGTCAGTCAGCAACTTCATGATAAATGGAGAAAACAGTGAGGTTGTCCAGGACTTTGCCCTACTTGGTTCTACAATCAACACCCATGAAAGCAGCTATCTAGAAATCAAAAGATGCATTGCATTTGGGAAAAGCTGTTGCAAAAGACCTCTTTAAAGTATTGAAAACTAGAGATGTCACATTGAAGACCAAGACGCACCTAACTCATGCCATGGTGTTTTTAGTCGCATCATATGGTTGTGAAAACTGGATTTTGAATAAGGGAGGCAGAAGAAGAATTTGATGTTGTTGAATTACAGTGGTAGAGACAAATATTGAACATACCATGGACTGCCAAAAGAGCCAAAAGATCTGTCTTAGAAGAAGTGCAACCAGAGTATTCCTTGGAAGCAAGAATGGCCAGACTTCGTCTTACACATTTCAGACATGTAGTCAGGAGAGACCAATCCCTGGAGAAAGACATCAGGTTTGGGAGAGTGGCAGGTCAACAACAAAAAAAAGGAAAACCCTCCACCAGATGGATTGACATAGTGTCTGCAACAATGCACCTAAACATAAATAAGATCATGTTCCTGACACAGAATCAGGAAGTGTTTCGATCTGCTGTACATAGGGTGACTATGAGTCAGACTCAACTCGATGGCATCTAAAAACAACAACAAGAGGGACCAATCCCTGGAGAAGGACATCATGCTTGGGAGAGTGAGGTCAATGAAAAAAGGGAAGATACTCAACTAGATGTATTGACACAGTGTCTGCAATAATGGGCTTACACATAAAAAAAAGATCGTGTACCTGGCACAGATTCCAGAATGTTTCGTTCCGTTGTACCTAGGATGGCTATGAATCAGACCTGACTCAATGGCACCTAACAAAAACAACCATCTGGTAGAGTTTCTCAACTCTCTCAGGAAAGATGCCACTACAAATCTTTGGATCACCAGTGTCCTTGTTGATATCACCCTCATTTGTTGTTTCTGACCCTCGTTGCTTTTCCCAGGGTGGCTGATATAGCTCCAGATGTCCCAGTGAGCTCGTGAATTCTGCACTTTGCTGTGCAGCTAGATGTCCACTCCTCGAAGCCTCCTGACCCTCTGCGGGGCTATGTGTTCTGACTCCTCCAGCAGCAGGTGTGTGCCTTAAGCAAGGTACTTGCTAACTGTCTGTGCTGTTTCCTAACCTGTGAGATGGGCACCATAACAGTGCTTCAATCACAATATGGCCAATGACACAAGGAAAAGAATACCTGGCTTTCCAGGGCAACATGAATGGTCATTATTTTGGATGTTGTTCCTTCAGCTGTTATTATTTAACACTCAGATTTCCAAACCATAAGCTTAGTCTTCTTTCCATATTTCTAACTATTGATAGGGATACATTCCATATAACTCTCATGGTTTGCTAACTCCCATATATGTCTCAAACTTTCCTGTCCTTCTTTTTTGTTGTTGTTATTATTTGTTTTGTTTTGTTTTGTTTTGTCTTTCTCCTTGGACTATCTGCCCCCAGTGAACTCTACTTGTGAAAATCTTACTGATGTCTCAAACCAGATTCCAAATGGTCACCTCCTTCTTGAGTGTATCCCAGTTCTTTCAAATTACAACCACTCTCCATCAGACAGTGTGGATCCTTCCTGCCCATGGCATGCCATATCAACATGGATCCTTCATCATGTTTATTATTCTTCTGCCTTGTGTTTATGTTGTGTATGACTGGATTGGAAATCACATAGGGACAAAATTATTTGTGCAACCTAGATGGACATAATTCTTGGAAGAACACACGAAATGACAGTTTAATGAAAATAACTATAAAAATAAAACTAAAGGAACAGTTCAGGTTTTATTTTTCCATTTTATTAAGAAAACTTTAAGACATTGTCTATGAAGACTTCATGACTACAGAAAAGACACATCATATTTGGTACACATAAGAAGAAAATGCATAGTTAGAAAAGAATTCAAAGAAGAAAACAGTTTAAATCATCATTCCATTTTGCTGACCTCAACAATCAAGATATCAATCATCTTTGTCCTTAGATGTCATTGAATAGGTCTACCTTCAAAAAGGAAAATATTACTTAAACTTTGAAGTATTAGACAAGGAAGAATGCGCCATAGAATCCAGGTGTCGCAGAGGCAGTGGCGAGCAAACAGGAAGGGATGGAGGAAAGCCTCCACAATGAGAGCAAGCTGACCTCCAGCAGCAACGGCAGACAGACAGACTTACCAAGACAACCAGTACAGGCAGCACCTGCCCAGACCCTGGACTGCCTAGCAGCAGCATTGCTTCTTGCAGCCACATTTCTGCTGGCAGCAGCACTTCTGCTGGCAACAGCCCTTACCACAGCCACAGCCACAGGAGCCGCAGCCACAGGAGCGGCAGCAGGTGCGGCGGTAGCAGCAGACTGTGGGGCAGCAGCACCCACAGCAGCCACAGCAGCCACCACAGCAGCCACCACAGCCGCCACAGCCACCGCAGCCACCACAGCCACCACAGCCACCACAGCCACCACAGCCACCGCAGCCACCACAGCCACCACAACCTCCACAGCCACAGCAAGTCATGGTTTCAGGAGAGAGGACTCAGGTGAAGTGAGGAGAGAGGACTCAGGAGAGGAAGAACGTCTGGTGCCTCCTTCTGCTCGAGAGCCCCTTATATGCTGCCCCTTCTCCCTTATTTTTAGCAGTTTCCATGGCAGCGCCTCACAGGATCATTTATTTACTTCCTGCTCCAGTGAGCTTGACATAATAGCATTGCTATTTTAAGCCCTGCTATCTCCTTAGAAAGCCTTTGAGTTTTCTGATATGACTGAAATAATTATGTATTGTATCTTTAGTCCAAACATAGAAAAATGATGCCCCAAATGTAGGAAAAACTAGTTAATGATGCCACTCCCATGAAAAGCAGAGACATTTCCTGGGTGTCCCATGCACACAGCTGCACTTCTGAGGGTGTGGCAAAGCCCTAAATTTTGGGCAAGAAGAATCCTCCCTGTCTTCTGATTGATGAGAAGCATACCAAGGGAGGGCTTGATTTTAAAGTTTCCTTCTGCTTTCAAAAAGCAAGTGTACCTATTGGGAATTTACCCAAGGGGACATGTGTCATCATACCACAGAGACACCTGCATCTCCATGTTCAATGCAGCACTTTTCTCAATAGCAATGATATGGAATCAACCAAGGTACCCAGCAACAGAAGAATGGATAAAAAAAACTATGGTACATATACGCAATGGAATACTACTCAGGAATCAAAAAATGAAATAATGCCATTTGCAGCAAAATGGATGGAATTGGAGAAAATTATTTTAAGTGAACGAACACAAGCCCAGAAAGAGAAATACCACATGTTCTCACTCATGTGTGGAGTTGAATCAAAATTAAAAGAAGGAAAAAATACTATGCAGAGGTCGGAACATAATAAAAAGCTAAAGTCCACTTAATGGAGAAGGGAAAATTTGGGGAGTGCAAAAGAAGGAGGGAGGGATCTAGCAAAAAGAGGAAATCCTGGGAGTGGAGATGGGGGAGAGGAGGAACAAGGAGTGAGGAATGGGGGAGGGGGCAAACTCAGGGTGAACAGCCCAACTTTAATAGTTCTGAAAATAATTATAATAACACCAATAATACCAAAGAATGGTAATAATAGGGATGGGCTAGAAAATTCATGTAATAGTACTGACAATGTAAAAAGTTCACTAGAGAAAAAATTTCGACCTTAAACATAATTGGGATCCAAGGATATATAGAAAAATATTACCACAAAAAGACAAGCAAATGGAACAGAGGTCTTTGGTGGGGGGTGGGGGGACAGGGGGAGGAAATGCACAAGAGGGTAAGGGGGAACTTGTCTGTGCAATGTATAACAAAACGCATATATGGAAATGTCACAATGAAATGCATGTCAGAATGAAACACATTAAGTTGTATGTTAAAAATTTCCAATGGAAAAGAAGAAAAGCAAGTGCGCTAGAGACGCCAGTCATGAACAGTGACGTAAATCCATGGTGCCTTTACCAGCACTCTGGGGGAAGGGAAGCCCTTGCAAAGCCAGGCCATCCTTGCCCCAGAACCTGCCATGCAGGTCCAAGAGAAACTGTGGAGAGTCTTCCCACAAGTGCCAGAGCCTCTTCTGTGGGCTGTCTGTAGCGCCCACGTTGGCTCCCACGTGCTTCCTCACGTGCAAGGAAGATAACACCCTACTCACAGTTCATCACCCCACAGCCTGCCTGGGGCGGGCAGCGGAGGTCCGCCAGGTAGAGTCCATTACACATTCTAAGTCAGAGCCCATTAGTGATTGCACAGGCTGAATCGTGGGCCCTGGCCGTAGGGGAGGTGGGAGGCCAGGTACTGGGTGATACGTCTTACTTACATTTTCCTAATTACTTAACAGACAAGCGAAGAGGACCCTCACCCTTGGTAGGTAACTTAGATGAAAGGCTCCAAAATTGTATTTTTAGCCCATGACATCAGAGCAATTATTTTATTGCACTTTTTAATAATCAAGCTGCTCTTCTGGTCAATGAAGACTGCCAGGGGAACAAGAAAAAGGATATATTAGGTGAGCTGGAGTGAGCTATATACGGTACATTTATGAGATCCTATTCAGTCCCTTTTAATTTGGGGCTTCCACGAATTCTCTCAGGAGCACTTTGTTAATTTAGGGGTGTGTGACAAATCCCCACAGAGAGGAAAACAATGATTATCTGAACTGTGATGACTAAGAAGTATAAATGGAAAACAAGACTTTCACCTGACTCTCGATTCAGACTCTCGGGGCTACAGCAAAAGGTTATTCTTGAGTAGTGTAGCATGAATTTAATTCAAAAGATGCCCATTGAATATGTACCACATGCCAGGCGCTATTCTGAGCTCTGGAGAAAAACATGTACCCATTAAAGTTCTCATGGCCACCGCCATCTTAGAAGTATGTGCTAATCTAAATAGGAGCTCAAGGAATGAGTAAAAGGGAAGCCTAGCAATGTCACCTGGTCAAACTGTCAACAAGGAAGGATGCAGCAGGGCTCCTGAGGGCTTCCTGGGAACCAGGATAAACAACAAGAAGGAAGCAGCTGCACAGTCAGGGCTCTGCTCACTGGCTTGGTATATAAGGGGCTCCCGAGCAGAAGGAGGCACCAGACGTCCTTCCTCTCCTGAGTCCTCTCTCCTCGCTTCACCTGAGTCCTCTCTCCTGAAACCATGACTTGCTGTGGCTGTGGTGGCTGCGGTGGCTGTGGTGGCTGCGGTGGCTGTGGTGGTGGCTGTGGTAGCTGTGGTGGCTGTGGTGGCTGTGGCAGCTGTGGCGGTGGCTGCGGTGGCTGTGGTGGTGGCTGCAGCAGCTGCACCACCTACAGGTGCTGCCAGCCCAGCTGCTGTGGCTGCTGCTGCGGCTGCTGTGGGTGCTGCTGCCCCACAGTCTGCTGCTACCGCCGTACCTGCTGCCGCTCCTGTGGCTGCCGCCCCTGTGGCTGTGGCTGTGGCTGTGGCAAGGGCTGTTGCCAGCAGAAGTGCTGCTGCCAGAAGCAGTGCTGCTGCTAGGAGCCTGGCCTGGCCTCTGGGCAGGTGCTGCAGATAACCGGCCTATAGGTAAGATTGTCTCTCCTCCTGCCACTCCTTTCCATTCAAACCTCACAGGACTTTCATCCCTGTGCCCTGGTATCAGAGATTCTTCCTCCCAATGAGCAGCACCACCAGAAACCTCCATCACCATCGATCAGAGCACCTGCTCAACAAAATGGAGTAGGTTATGTTTGTTGGAAATTTCTCTATGGAATGTTTGTTTTTTACCACCTTCTCCCCTCTCTCTAGCCTCTACCATTTATGTCCCAGTGACTATGTTGTGTTTTGGTAAACCTAAGATAATCTTTCTTCAATAAACCACACAAAATTGTCACCAAAGACTTGTCAACATTTCTTTCTCTTTCCTTATCTAATGTGTCTACCTCAAAATCAAACCCAGAAAAGTATGATTCCTGATGTTAGTTTGGGATGGGTTTAGAATAATCATAGATAATCTAGCTCTAAAGGTTTCCCTGGACTATAAATATTTGGTAACTTCCTTATTCTCTTATACACGTCAGAAAAAGAGTCCTGAATATCAGGTCAATGGACTTACACTGCTCAGTATCTCTCAACCCTTATATTCACTTTTCAAAAACATTTCAATGTCCATGTATGTAGTCAGATGTAGTCAGCGCCTAAAGCATGTGTATTCTGATCTTGGTTATTTTACTTTGGTCTATTAACAGACTAAAATTTGATTATAATTTAACAAACTTTTTATTCCATCACCAGTACTAGTTAACCATCTCCCCAGCTGACTCTCATCACAGTACAATAGTGTGTTCATAAATGTATTAGTGGAGGTTGTGAGTTACCAAAACACTTTATGCACTTCTATTATTTTGTTGTTGTTAGGTGCAGTCCAGTCAAATCTGACTCATTGTCTCCCTAAGTACCGCATCCAGCCCTGTGCCACGCACATGATCTTTTTATGTTTGAATCCCTTTTGCAGCCACTGTTTCTTCTCAATTTGAGTTGTGCCATGTCAGCAAATGGAGGTCCCAGGGGATTTGCTCCAATCCCATCATCAAAGTCAACTCTACTTGGAAGAGGCATCTCTTCCCTAGTCGCCTTTTGAATACCTTCCAGCCAAGGGGGTCCCATTGTGTGGCATTCTCTTTGACAGTGCTTCTATGCTATTCAGAGTGTTTTCAGTGCCTAATTATTTTGGAGTGGGCTGCCGGATCCTTCTCCCTAGTCTGATTAAGTCTGGATGCTCAGCTGAAACCTGTCCACCAATGGTGGCCCTGTTGTTATATGAAGAACCCATGGCATAGCTTTTAGCATCACAGTAACACACAAGCCCCACAGTATGACAAGGTGGCAGATATGTGGGGATTTGGGTTATAGTCTGTGATAACTGCCTACAGTGGTAGCCCTCTGGCATCTGATCCCGTCAGATCTCGGAAGCTAAGCAGGGTCGGGCCTGGTTAGTACCTGGATGGGAGACCGCCTGGGAACACCAGAAGCTGTAGGCTTGGGAGAAGGACCTGGCAACCCCCTCCCAAAAATCAATCTGCCATTGAAAACCCTATGGAGCAGCAGAGAAGCACTGACAATAGTGTTTCCCCTGTTGTACAGAGGGTCGCTATGAGTCGGATACCGACTCGACGGCACCTAACAACAACAACAACTGTGATAACTAGGAACATTATAAGAAGCTAGGGGCAGTCATGCATGCTTGTAGTCCAAGCTACCTGGGAAAAGCACATGAGCCCAGGAGTTGAAGACCAACCTAGGCAATGTAGCAACTCCTACTCCTGAAAAACTCCAAGTGTATAAGAATAAATAGGTTACAAGAAGTGACTTTCACACCAAATCTCTGAGTCCTCCAAAAATGAGACAATATACAGTGAATGATGTTGATCAATTTGTCCTCTGAATGGAGTGGCCCTTTTTTGTTGTTTTGTTTTGTTTTGTTTTGTTTTGTTTTTACAAGCTATCCCTAGAGTTTTGTACCTAACTCTGTTCTTTGTTGAAGTGATAGATGGGAAAAGAAATAGAAGATATCAGTGTGGGGCCAGTAACTGCAGTAAGGCATCAGAAAGTGTTTTATTCCCACTGGTTCTTGCCCTTGAACCCTTCTCCTTACCTCCTGGAAGTACTTTCAGCATTGATGTTTCAGAAATATTGCATGGAAAAGAGTGCAGACTAGGCTGGGTCTTGGGCAAGTCAAAGGTATCCATCAAATAGTAATGTTCCCAAAGTGAGGCTGTGGTGAGGGCTTCACTTGCTTAAGGAACATAGGCACCGCCTCTCTGGCCCCCACCTACTTCTGTACATGCCTAGAAGATGAAGGGCCATACTTCCAGCATGGAAAGGATGGAAGGGTTTTACTACCTGTTATTGCCTGTGAGCTTCACCATTAATATGTGCACCCAGAGAACCATATGATAACACTAGTAATACGTTGCTGTTGTTAGATGCCATCGAGTCAAGTCTGACTCATAGCGACCTTATGCACAACAGAACAAAACACTCCCCTACACTGTGCCATGCGCAGCCCTGTTGTCAGTGCTCTCTGCTCTTCATAGGGTTTTCAATGGTGGATTGTTTCAGGAGTGGATTGCCAAGTCCTTCTCCCAGATAATAATATAAAGCAGATGAATTTGCATCAGCATATAGATGGCAATCACCAACTTCATGCCAGACACTGGTGGACACAGTGAGGTATACAAGCATGAGCTATAGTTTGTTAGAAAAGCGAGCTGTAGGTGGGAACAAGGCTGGGCTACTGAAGGGGAACAAGATCTGAGTGGTGTCTTCTGAGGATAGCAACAAAATTAAAAATGCACATCAGAAGCGTATTTCTCTATATACATTTAGTAGACACACTTTACAAATATTTATCAAGCACTTACAGCATGCTAAGCACGGTTCTAGGCCCCAAATATGATTCAGCAGACAAAACACATACTGGAGCCAGCCATCCTAGTTCTGATTACATAGTCATGGGAGAGAGATAATACACATAGTAAGTCTCTGAAAATAGCATGTTAGAGATTGGGAGACTGATTATGCAAACAAGCAATGGCCAGAGTATATGAAAACATGAGACTCAGACCTATAGTCTGCAACAGCAGCCCCAAGAACCCCATCCATGATCTATTGTAACCAGCATAGCAGCCAGCCTCCACATCCAGGAGATTTACAGCGAGTCAGACCACCATCTCTCACAAACATTCTAGGAAACCACGTGATGATGATGGTCTTGGTTAATAGCTTACAGCTTGTCCAATTCTCATCCCTTTCACCAACTCAACACCAACCAGAGAAAGCCAAATAAACTCCTCTAACCAGTCACCAAGGGGATGACTGATTATTTCTTTATTCTTTCTTTATTTTTTCTTCTCTTTCCTTTAAGTTTGTGTGCTTATTGCTCTGGACATCTTTGTTCTTATTAATTTTTTCATGTGCTGCTTTGGCTCTCTTTTGTTCTCTGCATTGCTTTTCTCATCAGGATTTTTTCTCTTCCTCTCTTGCATTAAACTTTCTAATCTTCTTGATCTTTCTCAGTAGTCATAATTTTTAACCATTATTCTTTCTTAAGTTACTGCAGTGAAGCAATAATAATCCTACCAGTACTTCTAGAACTTAGTTATCAAAACTAAGACAAGTCATCTCCTATCCTTGCATCCACTTGTTGTTGTTGTTGTTAGGTGCCGTCGAGTCGGTATCCGACTCATAGCGACCCTCATAGGGTTTTCAATGGCTTACTGTTTCGGGATTGCCTTGGGAGTGGATTGCCAGGCCCTTCTCCCATTCTTGTGGTGCTGGGAATTGAACTCAGGACCTCAGAGACTGCAGCGCAGTGCTCTACCAACTGAGCATCCACTATAGCTCCTAAAATGTTTGTACAGATACATATAGATTATATATAAGAAACAAGTAGATTTATAACTTACCTATTCTTTTCTCATTCATACTCTACCACTCCCCCTTCTGTTTATTCTTCTTCCTTACTCCTCTCTTATCCTGTTCTTGCCTCTTCCTCGCCTATTTATCAGATCTTCATCATTCTGCCATTGACAGCTATACTATACTCAATATTTACCCCAAAACCTACCTATCACTACCCTAATAACCCCCCTCACAGTTTCCTTCTTAAAGAGCACCTGGTCTCATACAAGATTAACCCTAAGTATAAAAGTGAGATCAGATGAAGTTATTGCTTTAGCAGCAGGACACTTTCCATGCTCTGAGTGATTCCAGTGAGCAAGATCTCACAAGAAGGCATTAAACAAAGGATAACTCCATTATATAGGGCAGTAATAATCAGACTAAAGAATGTCAAAAACCCAACACAGAGCCATAGGAACTATGAAAAATGCATGATGAAAAAGATACCCCTAAGGACTACAATCCTACAACAAATGAAATTAATGACACTCAGATACTAGAAATGCCAGGAAAAGAATTCAGAAGTCTGCTTATAAGTATAGCAAAACACTACAAAGATATCATAACCAAATAGATTAATGGATCTGAAGCACTGCACACACACACACACACAAAACTTACTTAAAAGAAAAATTCAGCAAAGAAATTGAGATCCTTAAACAGAGTCAAACAAGAATTCTGGATCTACAAAACACAGTCAATAAAATTAAACTGACAGTAGAATCTAAGAATCTAATGTATCCAGATTGGATGAAGTAGAATGTAGAATTTCAGAGACTGACCAAAAAGTTGAAGAGCTTACCTGTTCAGATACAAAGAAGGACAAAAAGATGAAGCAGTAAAACCAATATTTTCAAGAGGTCTTTGATAAAATGAAAAGATGTAACCTACAGAAAACTAGGGACATAGCAAATCTATTCAATGAAATACTTCCCAAACCTAAGGAAAGAAATATACACCCAAATCACAGAAGTATCCAGAACTCCAAATAGAGTTGACCAGAACAGATCCTCTCCATGACACATTATAATTGGAATGCTATATCTACAGAGCAAAGAAACAATTTTAAGGACTGTAAGAGAGAAATACTAACTCACTTACAAAGGCAAGCCCATTAGAATAACAGTTGACCTCTCAACAACAACTCTAAAGGCAGGGAAAAGTGAACAAACACAAATCAATTAACATAATTCAACACAATAGGAAGCTGGCAGATAAAAATCGCATGATCATCTCAATGGATGCTGAGAAAGCTTTTGATTAAGTTCAACATCGCTTCATATTAAAAATCCTCCAGAAATAAGGTATAGAAAAAGTTATCTCAATATCATAAAGCCCATCTATGACAAACCTATAGCCAAACTCATATTAAATGGGGAAAGACTGAAGACACTCCCTCTAATATTGGGAACAAGACAAGGATGTCCACTGTCTTCTATCTTATTGAACATCATGATTGAAGTCCTACCCAGAGCAATCAGGCAAGAGAAAGAAATAAAAGGAATACAAATAAAGAAAGAAGAGAGAAAATTTTCTGTATTTGAGGATGGCCCGATTAAATACCTAAGGGACCCTAAAAATCCACTAGAAAACATGTAGAGCCAACTAGCTCCTTTAGGAAAGTTGTTGTCGTTGTTAGGTGCCATCAAGTCAGTATCCGACTCATAGCGACCTTCTGTACAACAGGGGAAACACTATTGTCAGTGCTTCTCTGCTGTTCATAGAGTTTTCAATGGGAGATTGATCTTTGGGAGGGGGTTGCCAGGTCCTTCTCCCAAGCCTACAGCTTCTGGTGTTCCCAGGAGGTCTCCCATCCAGGTACTAACCAGGCCCAACTCTGCTTAGCTTCCAAGATCTGACAGGATCGGATGCCACAGGGCTATGGCTGCAGGGTTAGGAAAGTAGCAGGGTATAAAACTAATACTGAAAAATGAATACCATTCCCTTACACCAATACTGAGCAGGAAGAGAAAGAAATCAAAACAACACTATCATTTACAATAGCCCACCAACAAATTGATTATGAGGAACCAATCTAACCAAAGAACCTAAAGACCTCTACAACACAAACTTCAAAATACTAAAGAAAGAAATCACAGAATATACTAGAAGATGGAAGAACCTCCCTTGCTTATGGATTGGAAGAATTAATATTGTGAAAATGGCTATACTACCAAAGGAATCTGTAGATTCAATGTAATGTCCATCAAAATTCCAATGACATATTTCACAGCAAAAAATTCTAAAATTCAGCAACACTTCTCCCCATCATAGCACATAGTACCTCAGTTCATTTCTTTTCAGCATATAAAAGAACTTATATGAGACTTCAAAACTACAATAGGGAATATAGGCTGTTTATTAAAGATAAAAAATAGAGACATAGATTTATTAAAGAAAGTATACTTTTGAGTTGTGAAGGCAGGCAGTAGTAAAGGGCTACTGTTTCACGATCTGAGGTTACATGTGGCTTTGATAGTGAAGTTTGGGCCTTCAGGGGAAAAAAGAAACATTCTTGGGGTCTGTGCATGGGATCGGCTGATGAACTCCCCAGTGCCTTTTAAGGAACAGGCCCAGACATTCCAAAGGATTAGAAATCTTGCCAGCTGTGATCTTGATAAGGGAGCAGGCTCAGCTGAACACTATCCTTTTCACTGGCTTAGAGTTGTGTATGTCTCATGTAGTCCTTGTACTTCATGGTTAAATGCAGGGGCAATTTTCGTCTTCTGCTTCTTCCTGGTAGGGATGCACTGGCCACGAGATCAAGACATTAGCTTCAGAGGGAGCTCACATTGATGTTCATGTTGCAGGTGGCTGGGATGCGCATGGTTGGAAAGCGAATGGCTGGAAAGTATGTGGCTATGGAGGCCTCTTTGGTTCCCTTTCTTCCTCTCAAGTATACTCTATCAACCTCACCCTCTGGGGAAAGGAGCTGACCCCATCTCCTAAGGGAAACTGCAGAGACCAACAACCCTGAGCTGAGACCAGCATGCATCTTCACTTCTGGAGCCAGCTATCTACTACGCTGTTCACTGTTTGTATTTCTTAGAACTCTGAAGCTCAATGGCATTCAGTACTTGACCCCTATAGCATTCTCCTACCCTCAGAGTGTTCAATGTTGGCCAGGTTATGAAAGCATCAGGACAAGCCATTCGGGACGATCTCAGTAACCCATTTGCTTTCCCTACTCCCCAATACATTCTAGAGATATCTGTTGGCACCCCAGGAGTATAAACTGGGGAGTCTCTGGCATGTGTAAAAACCTGCCTGGGCTACAAGACACAAAACTAAGTGTGTCCAGCACACACTCCAGGTGCACGAGAAGAGAAGTTCTTGTAGAGAAGGCAGTCCTGCCAGACATCTACACTTGACAGGTCCAGGTTTAGCACCTACATAACTGTAGAAAAGATAAGAGAGTTCAGCTCCACTGACCAAGTCCACCTGGCAGACTCCAATATTAGACACAAGAAGAAGCTACTTTAGTACTTTGTCATGTTTCCTTTTAAAATTTTTTCCTTTTCTTTTTTAAAATTTTATTTTTCATATTTCTCTTCTTTCTAAGGTAATTTTTCTTTCAATTTTCATTTTTCATTTACTGCCTGTGTACTTTTTCTAGTTACTATACTTTTATTCACTTTATTTTTAAAAGAAATCTTTAGACTTGTTATTTTTATTCCTCTTTTTATGCATATCTAATTTTGTTTACACTTTTTTGTTTACTGTGTAATCAGTTTTCTAATCTTTTACTCTTTTCTCTCCCTCTTTTTTTTTTTTTTTTTTTTTTTTTTTTTTTTTTTTTTTTTTTTTTTTTTTTTTTTTTTTTTTTTTTTTTTTTTTTTTTTTTTTTTTTTTTTTTTTTTTTTTTTTTTTTTTTTTTTTTTTTTTTTTTTTTTTTTTTTTTTTTTTTTTTTTTTTTTTTTTTTTTTTTTTTT